>JAGVSQ010000074.1:42133-57180 GCA_022683975.1 Rhyacophila evoluta
TATATATATATATATATTTTAAAGTTGACTTTATAAAATTGGTTTTAAAATTTACTTCTAAAAAAAAGAACAAAATTAAAATCAATATTCATACTTACAATTTTTAGTTTTCTGAATAGATAATTGGACCTGGATAATACGTTAAAAGTCTTTTATTACGTCATTATAATAAGAGTTTCATCTTTGTCCATCATCATCGATGATATTAATTTAATTACTCAAGAAAAACCAATCAAATCAATGTGGAAAAAGCAATAAAAACAAAATCCTGGTCGCAAATTTCATATACCTTCTATTTTCAAAATTAAAAGCTAAATTTAGATATTTATTGGGCATTTGCATCTTATACATAGAACGTGTATAAAGTTGTATAAATTGTGATCATCGAAAAAAATCAATTTTCAAACACTGAGTGTTTTGTCATTTGTTTTTCTACAGTCGATTATATTATATATAAACGAATATAAAAACAAGCGTACTCACTGCTGACAAATTCGTACATGCAGATTGAAAATAGAGTCTCTTTAGGCATAGTGAATTATTTCCGACTGATAACTATTTATAGTCTACGATAGTGTCCTTGCGAATGTCACTTTTAATATTTTAAGACGCGTGCATCAGGATTATTAAATTTCCGCGTCGTATTTTTTAAATTGTCTTTAGTGAACGGACGAACGAAAAAAAATGACCAACAAGTATGTATGACATATTATTTTGCCGTAGAGGAAATTCAATATACTCCAGCTGTATCTGATTGCAAGCTGGATAGTCTGATTAAAAACCTTGGTAGCAAATAGGCGACAAGCATTTTTTTGCAATACGTAAAATGCGATGTAATACTATTCTAAATAAGTAGAAAAAGTTCGTAGCAATAAAATTTTCAATCGTTAGCTTATTAAATTTGATATATATGCGTCTAAATTTACAGTAACTTTAATTTTTTGTTTTATTAATGAAATAACCATGTATTTCCAAGTATGATTTATTACATTTTAAAAGCTTTTATTTATCTTCACTTGATACACGTTCACAATTCTATTCAAATTTAGAACACGTATTCATTTCTGTGGTGACTTTGTTCTTAATTTTTTACTATTTTAAATAAAATATAAACACAGTTTAACACTATACAATTATAAATTGAATTATTTTCATATCCACACAGATTTCTAATCTTTAACGCTGTTTTTTACTATTCATAAACAGTCAGATTTGATTTGTGTTTTAAAATTTATTATCATTTGAGATTTTTTCTCGTTTCCATTATTTTCAATAGATAAAATATAATCCGAACATTCATATGGCAAATAACACTTGTCTATTTAATTTATTTACTACCTTGAGAATGATATGAGAGAGGCTTAAATATTAATTAGCATAGTAGAATATACTTTTTGTTAAAGATATAAAGAGATTAATATTATAATAATTTATTTACATTTTATACAATAGTTATGGTAGTTTTTTTTAAAGGAGAGAACAGGTCTACTGACCAATTCAATATATCCTATTCCATGAATTTAAAAAAAAAAACATCTTAACTCACTTATATTAGTATAAAAACGTACACTTCAATATGTAAAAACACACGAAAAGTAGGATCAGGCGATCGTCATTAAATATTATTTATTGGTGTTCGGGCTGCTAAAGACACACAATACCGGTGCCTGCGGTTGCAGGCTGAAATCCTATAATTGCGTAAAAATATAGGACTCGAATTGGTTGACCGATTGGCCCATAATCAACTTCGTCAAAACAAATTGGCAAGATAAAGTTTGATACATATGTTCTTTGATTTGTAATGATGATGTTTAAATGATAATAATATGGAACATAATAAGTCATAATTGTCGGCTTATTGTAGCTACTAAAAATAACGTATTTCGGTTGTTAGCCACTTATAATTATAATCACAAACGTGGTTAAATTTGTTGTCTTATGGTTATTACAAAAATTTTGGTTCATTATTTTTAATATTTTTCATTGTAAGCATTATATAGAGAACCATATAAGACACATTTTTATACCATACTAATTTCAATTATTGGACCAATTAATTACCAAGTAAAATCAATCCAAATTTTCATGAAATAATAAATTAAAAAGAATAAATACAAAACAGGATTCTTAATTATAGTACCTATCATCATTTAAAATATGATAATATATATGTATTCATTTGTGGAATTGTATGCACCTTACATTTATGAAAATAATAAAAAATAATAAATAAATTAAATATAATACCTTACAGATGTCTATCCTATAGTGTAGAAATAATTATACTTGCTTCAAATCCAGAGATTGCGTGTTCAAATCGGAGAGCTGCTGAATTTATAGAAATAAAAATATACAAAAATAGATTCTACGAAACCAATAATCTTAAACAAATCTGTCTAGACATGTATGTCTTCATTTAAACCATTTCTGGAGTTATCATAACCACATTTTTCTCTCTATCACCTGCTATGTATTTATACCCCTTATTCGGTCGTATACCGTAGCGTATAAAAGGTAAAGCACTCTTCAAAGTGCCAGAAGTATCTCACAAGAGCAGCTTCCCATGAATTTGGCTACCTTCACACTTCACGTATGGCGAATGTTTTATTATATTATTTATAGCTGAATTTAAATAAAATGTGGTCAGTAAACCAATATATTTTAATTTGTATAATTTGTTATATTTTATAAGCGTCGACATAATTTAAATGTTTCAATAATAGTTATTTATTATAAAAGTAAGTTAGTGCTAAACCTATAATGGTTATGGTAATTTTAAATAGTTTAATTAATATTTACGATATATGTATATTATTGTGCATAATAATCAATTTTAAACATCTTCCAAACACCATTAAGCTCAATTGAAATCTCTGTTGTAGTATGACGGTAAAACTATGCCAAGGTTCTTAACGGTTACAATATATATTATATATACATATTACATAATAAATCATCCAATCTTAAACAATAAAATCATATTCTGTTTATCTTTGTATAATATTTTTAGCTTTGAAATAAAGAAGACAAAGTCTAAAAATATATCTAGTTAAATGTCACCGACTCTCGATGTTGGGTACATATCGGTATTATTATATTATGAACATTAATTAATAGTGCATTTGACATAGAAAAATGCATTGTTTCTATTTATATTATAAAAATTACAAGCGCCATGTCTGACAATACGTCTGAGGCGTGATGATCAATTATAAAATTAATCCAAGCTGTAATAAATTGTTTTTAAGATATATTTTTTTTATAGTATTCTCACATAATTCCATTATTAAATACTTATGTTTATTTTTTCTTAAGAACATTGTCGATGAAACCCAAAATATGTTATTAAAATAACTTTTAATTTAAAAAAAATAGAATTTAGGTTTTGAGTTAATTTGCTTGTATATAAAAGAACACATATTTTTGTATAGTTTTTATTCCACCACAGGAAACTATTTAGTTTCTTTGTTCTGTTTTGTTTAGTTTATATGTTAATTAATTTATCTTGATAATTTTAATTCAGAATAATCCGCTTTTGAACCAGACTGTTTGGTAAATGTATTCTGTGAAAATTTAATTTTGGAATGTTATCGCTCGACGTGTCCATATAATTTTTATGATTCCGAGAATATTCTCACAAGACAGGCGTCTCTCATAATATTATTATGATCGCCACGCGTCCAGCGATAACGGCCCTAGGTGTGATCCAACTGGAAGACGATTAAATTTATTCTCGTGTACGACAAAATGATCTGTCTGGTGCGGGTCAATCGGCGTTTGTTCGTGCAGTCGTACCAGCTGACGCCTCCTGACAGCCGACAGCGCTGGCGGTGGAAAGCGCGCCAATTCTTTCCTGTCTCGCGCCCCGTCATGGAACACATTTAAACTTCAAACGGACGTTCCAAGATTCAAATCATGTTCGAAGGCTTCCGCGTGTGACACGTTCACAGTGTTGTGTTCTAAATTCAAATATTTCAGTGGCTCTCTTCGGTCGCCTTCGAATTAATGATTTTTAAGTTTCAGTTTAAATTATCGCGGGAGAATAAGTCGAGTACCTGTTTTGACTTCGTTTTTAATTTTCAGAGGCATTATATTCCTAAGGTATGTACATATTCAATTATATTCAAATAACACTCCATCACAAAATTATAACATATTAATGTAAATTGATTAACACAATATTCTAACTTTTTGGATATATTTTAATTATTTTAATAAATTCGTAAATTAAAGTTAGTTTATTATTTAGTAATTTTCATTAATTTAAAGAATAATTCAAGTGGATTTTTCATCTATTTCATATCATATAATAGCAAATTATTGACATAAATATATGGAAAAACTTTTTTTATAGAAATATGAATAAATTAAAACATAAAAATCAATTCTTACAATACTAACATATAAAATACTAACTATGCTAATTACAATTTCATATCCTGTTTTATACTATGATAACACCATATTTTTTATTATTTCTCTGCTAAATATTGTTTTGCACGTCTGACCTGAACAACAATGATTAGTGAAGTTAACACGTTATACAATAAATTATCGAATGCAAATTGATTTATCTTACACAAAAAATTACATTGTTACACAAAATGATACAGAAAATTTGAAACCTAATATATTTTATGGTCATTAAAAATAAATTGATAAATCCATTTTATATTACTACCTGTATTGGTTTGCCCTCCTGAAAAACTTTAAGGCATATCAGAAATTTCTTATTAATTAAAAATTAAGTAATATTAGAAGATATCTACCATACAATTTACTAATCTGAATATTACATAACTAGCTATAAAAAGACGAATTATACACACATATCATTATTAGAAACATTTGAGTTACAGTCAAATGTTTCACATTATATTGTTTTCAGAAAAAATATTACATTTTTCCTGGAGTTTTAACTTCTATTTCTTGCGGTATAAATAATTTCATTAAAGGTTTGTGTTCAGCTTAAGCTTTTTTCGTGGGAGGCAAAATATCATGAATGAAATACACTTACATAAATACCATCTTAACTGTTTATTCGCTTACGATTCTCAACCTAGAAATAGCACACCGGCACTTTAAGCAGACATATTCAATTTAGATTGAATCATAGAGAACATTAATATGAAAGTCTGCCATTAATGAGTCATTTTATGTATATGTAGGACTTATCTTAATAGTCTAAACGTATGCAGCGTCATTTTTCCTATGAAAATCACATACGCCAAGTCACGACAAACATAATTACTTGAATTACAAATTATCTAAAACTGGTAAACTTCCATATGTGAAGTATGGAAGTATGAACTATGTGAAGTATGAAGTAGGAATTCACATATGGAAGTTTACCAGTTTTAAACAATTTAGAATTTAAAATCAATTTCCATCAAGCACCATCAGTCAAAAATATTGATTATTCAAATAATTACTTGAATATCTTTATTAAAATCTATTCCAAAAAAGTATTTACAAATGATAATTTATGAATCTAAGTATGAATTTAAGCTGTTAAGAAACAGATGTTCATTTGTTCACATTAAGCAAATATATACGTCAAATTCATAATTTATGTTTTTGAAGTATTTTTTGTTCAATACACATCGGTTTTTCCCTATTGATCTCATTAAGGATACATAACGACTATTTTTGGTTTTATACAGTTTAATAGACCAACAAACACGTGATATTGAATTTTCTAATAAATTAAATATAACATATGCATTTATTATACTTACGTTTCAAATACATACGTTCTAAGTCATGTACAAAGTTAAGTAAAAGATTGTGCCACTCAAACATAAATAATTATTAAGATTAAATTGAAGAAGATATTTATTTCTTAATTATACATTATTTACTGTCTTTATAGATACTGTTTTTTAATGTTGTTTCGTAACACCATTTTGATTCCATGCAATAAATATCATTTACTGCTGAAAGCAGTTTTCAAATGAAAAATTTAAACAATTTTATGAAAACCATGTAAAGTTTTAATAATTAATTATACATATTTTGAGTTGTTTTTTGTTAATCTTAATGTCGTACTCTTCATTAACTTAGCAGTTTTAAGTTATAAGATCGCCAAAAAAGTAACAAAAACCATTAAACCACTAAAAACTATTTCCGATACAAAAACGATATTTATATAATAATACGAATTAGGAAATGGATAGCAAATTAAATGTAACGTAAAATCGGGTAGCAAAGTAACAATGGTCGACTGCATTTATTGTAATTGTAACCTAAGCATGTTATTAAAAAAGTTAACTGTATTAATTGTCACACGATTATCGAGAATAGTGGATTATAAGCTAAACTTTGTATAATTCAAAGTTTTTATGTATTATTCATAAACTTTTTTGAAGAAATGAGTATAATTTTAATAAACTGTTCAATTAGCATAGAATGCCATTCTGTCTATCTTCTTATCGATATACTATAAAATAATAATTTATAAAAATTAAGCTAAATACATTCGGTCCGTATACTGATTTTGTATCATAACATTTTTTCGGGGAGACTTAGCTCTGTTGGAAGAATTTCGCAGCGCGTCTATATTGTACGGTAAACAGAGAACGATCGAGGATATAAAATATATCTCAAAATTTTACTACATAACGGTAAACCAAATATTCATACAGTGCTTTTAAAACGAATAATTAATCTTAAATATTTACTATTAAAATATGAACATACGTTATATCTAAAAAAATCTTTTATTGTGCGAATATTATTTTTTTGCTTCTTTTCATAAAATGAAACAAAATTTCAGTCGACCCTGAATGAAAGTTTTGTAAAAGCTCACGTATTTTAAAGCTGCATAAAACGAATGTCTGAGAATAACGTTTTATTATATGACAATGATAATAATTTGAAACTAAACTTAATAACGGACAAGAGTTGAAAGCCCTTTGACGAGGATGAGGTCGTAAAAGTTTACCAAGAACAGGCGATTTAGTATTTAAGAGTTCTCAGAATTACAATCGTAAAACTGGTAAGCTTACAGTATTATTTTCTGTAGGTTCAATCAAAATAATAAAAAAAATGCAAGTAGAAATTTGCAATGAATAAAGAATGCTACAGAAATAACGAATGTAATTCATATTAACCATAAAACTTTCCAATGCCAGTTTATGCAAATACATCTGTACAGCCTTTTTAAAATACATATATTATAAAATTATACATTACATATTTAATGACTTTTAAACATTCATTATTTTGAGCAATATTATTTTAAATTAATAGAAAGTTAATATATTACAAAAGGTAAATACATATTCATTTTAATTTAACAATAGTTTACTAGCCGATTCATTTAGTGAGAGTAAATAGTTTTTGAATAATAATCATAATTTTCACTCTGAGGTAAAACCTATTCATATATAAAAGTGTGCGATGTATTTTAGCACAATTTTTTTACAAGAACAGGTTAATCTCTCGGCCAATTACAACAGTTTTTGCCGTGTTAACGCGTTAAAAGTATGTAAAATAGCTTGAACGACCAGCTAAGAACCTGTTAAACACCGCGTAAGTTATCGATTTATTTAATATCTTCCAGCTTAAATATAAAAGGCCGATTTATTTACTTTATAAATAAAAACTACTTACTTATAATTTTATTCAGTTATTTGTAACAGTAGTTGTATTTAATTACCCGCTGATTAGTTTTCTGATAAATTAAAGTATAGAATAAGATATAGTAACTATAAAAACAATAAATGTTACAAATATATGAAAAAATATACGTCACAAATTGGCATACTGTACTGACGCGACGCACATAAGAAGCATGTTAATTTAAATTTTATGCGATATGAAGTATTTTAGTGTAATCATTGACTTAATTTATTATTTTAAGATTATTTATTTAAAGCTTAAATCAATTTATTTTTCACATCGCATAAAATAATTATTAATTTTAAACAAACTTTATCTACGAAAAACGTAAAATTTTAACCCATGAACTTTGCTTACTGAGTTTAAAATGAACTATCAAAGTGTCAACTCTAGCCTCGTGTTTCGTTCTTAACACAAGATTATTATAAAACAGAAAATGAATTTATTATACGACATTCTACTTTCTAAATTATATTCACTGTTATGTTTTTCATAAAATATAGCCGATGCTATGTGTGTAATACTTTGAAGTATTTCACCAACAAATCATTTAAATTATGTGACTGATTTTACTCATTACAAAAAACAAATTAAAAAAAAATATATATTTTCGGAATTCGAGGACCTGCCATGCGCGATGTTAGAAAGATCAAGATAGATAGGTAAAAAATGATAATGAAAAATTTCACGTTATTTTGCCAACGCCAGAGGATTGCATATGTATTATGTAAAATAATATGTCAGTAAATGTTTGAGCGATTAAATTTGTATCCTTATTTAATTATACAAATATATCAGGATTTACAATATATATTTTATATCAATTTAAATCACATTTTTTATCTTGATAAAACAATTTTGAATCTTGAACATGATCCAAAATAAATAACAATAAATCCTCGTAAACAATGTTTCAAAGTTTCTTATTGGTGGGCCATTATTATTGTATTGTAATTATTAGTTTTTTAAATATAAGATTAGTATAAATATGAATTTTATATATTTTTGCTTGTACCGTACGACTTTAATACTTTCTGTATATTTACTACGATGTTATAATTAAATGGAAGAGTAAAGACGATTATTATAAAGATCTTGTGTGAGCTATGAATAAAGTTTGCGTGGGTGTTCTGTGGAGATGTATATAATTCATATCCGGATACACGTCGTTCATAGACAATTAACCTGACGACAAATATTAATCATGCTGTCGGGAAAAAGTCACATTTTACTATCGGAAAATTTTCCCTCCCGGTAATGTTTTCGCCTGCCAAAAAATACCCATATCATTGGTTTTTTTTTTACAACGCGGATTTTTTTTTCTATTTTTCTTTAAATACAGCGGCATTTATTTTTGAAGAAAACTGAAATTTGTAATTTGATACGCACTTAAAAATTCTGAATAAGTATGAGAATACGTGTTGAATTTTGTTTTGACAAATTACATAAAACAATATGACTGTATAACTTACCAAAATATATTTAAACCAAGAATTTTAATCTTTTACTCACCGACCGCCGCTGACAAGAAAAACGTATTTTTATATTACTTATATATTTAATGACAACATAAAACTTCTTAAATGATTCATGATTATACAATATAACATTCTACGCCATTTATAAACATTAAAAACGAACAAATAAACAAATGCACATTGATACTCCTAAATTGATTTATATTTCATCTCAAAGCTTATTTGGGTGACCTCTTACTGCTTAGTGTACCATAATATGTTATATACAAGAAATTAAAATAATAAGTGAGTTTAACGATAAAATATTATAAAATTCAGCGAGATAAAAATATTGAGTCAAAACATAGATAATTTTTATTTTACACATGGTGTACGTCTAAAAATAATAAATGGGCTTTTAGTTTTTCATTTCTATCCTGGTTTATGCTCTTAAATAGGCATCTAATTGCAATTTGTTATTTTATTAGCAAATTGATCAATATTTGCCATTGTTTTTTATTCAAATTTTCGTAATATATATTTTCTATTATTATATTTTGTAAGTATTCTTGTACTTAGTTTATTTGAACAGATGCCGACCATATCATTGCTTGGCTATCTTTCCAGTCTATTACATTCAAAATAAACACGTGCGATAAGAAAATGCAAAGTCCGGAATACAAGTAGACATACGAAATGCATACGAATGCATTACTAATGGGTAGATTAATTTATGTTGAATTCAAAAATATCAAAAGACAATCGAGGTTTCCGTAAATAATACAGGTTTATGACAGCTTAGACGTTAATCTCTATAAAAAAAACATTAAACAATTAGGATTTGATACACCGTACACCGTTTATTTTTATATTTTTTTATCTTGGAATTTTCTTAAACGTTTACCTGTGTCATTGCTAGAATGAGAGTTATTTAATGCTAAAAACACACATGTGGATATCTTAAATCAAAAATATCTTTCAAACTATATTTTTTTTAATTTAAAATCTGGAGAATTAAAAAAAATGGAGTTCATCATCTATGTGGTCGAGTTAATAACCACACTTGTTAATCACTCAGCACCTGTCTGAGCTCGAGAGGCTCTCTCAAAGCATAAGGCTTTTAATGTGTAAATTCAATACGGATACCTGATAATTTTAGCGAAAGGCTACCAACCAATTTATGCAAAAAAAGATATATTATTAAAATAACATAGTTACAATAGAGAGCAATTTAAGCAATTAAGGGCACATTTTAGACTACGTATTATGTTAAAAATAATCTAGTATTTGTTTGTATACATTAGATATTAACAAATGTGATAGTATTTTGTTTGAATGAATACTACTAGTATGAGGTTTAAGTAATAATGAATATATCGAATAAATGGTTGTTTCATTTAAATAAGATCTTGTATTTTTGTTTTTTTTGATCAAATAAAAGCAGACACATCATTCTTTGCTTAGAAAATGGCATTTGATTTGATATAACACATTATATTATTTGTAAAACATGCATTATTAAATTGTTCTTCAGAACAATATAAAAAGAACTTAAACTTTTTAATAGTAAAGTTATTAAAAATCATTAAAAAAATCTTCTTGACGAATTATTATTTTATAAAATTGTAATTGTTTTTTTAAATTTATAAATCTTGAAAAAAAAGAGAGGCGAGTCAATAGCATGTACAATTGAGACGTATTATTTACATCTCAACAAAGAACGAGGAAACGAGTATTTACATTATTATCTTAAGGATGTTGAAGAATAAGTATATGTTGATTCATCCCCGTGTTCTGTTATTGACAATAATTATGGGTCGTCATTCGGTACCTTTTTACCATTTTATTTTTGACATGTCACCTTGTTGCAACGATGTAATACTCAACGAAAACTAATGTTTGATTTATTTTTAGTTATTATTTATTATCGTGTATAGTATGAATTATATTAACATATAATTGAAATAAAGTGCTACTTTCCTTGTTTGTTATTTAAAAATTCGTCATCATTGTATTTTGGAGAAAAACGATTAAAACATTTTTTTTTAAATAATAAAAATAAATCACTTATTTTTATAAAAATATGTGTTGTAAATATTTCCAACTGATGATACATTAAGGTCAATCAAATTGTCAAAAACCATATGTCAATATTTTATTTTAAGAAAATCTGTTTATTTTTAAGTAAGTTCATCTGTTAAATTGAAATATCTTATTCAGCAAAACGTATTATTTTTTTTTCAAATATATAATTAGAACAAATGTGTATATTTCTATGAAATGATTTATTATTAAATACAATTATCTGACGTCAATTTCGATAATGGATATTAATTAACTGATTGTCATACATGCCAGGCACGGATGTTATTCAAATTATGATATATTTTTAAAATGCCATAATTTACGAATTTCGCACGCATTAATTATAACGCTTCTTTCCAAATTCTTTTAAAATTTTAAAAATCCATACAAATCATTGTTTTTTACTTGGGTTTTAATTTGACAGTCTCCAAACTGTTTACACTCAAACGAAGTTAATTATGCAATGGATGCTCTGCACTTTTCATATCCTTAATGTACATACGTATAAACGTATCTTTATATATCATACGTTTATGACTTTTAAATAGTTTTGAATTTAAATCAATTCCCATTAAATACTATCAGCTTATAGTACTAATCAATCATACTTTTAACAATGTATTGTGTCGCATTAATAATATATTTATTTCAGTATGTTAATTATTATTTTAATAATAAGAGTATCATTTATGTTAATTTGTATCAATATATGACGATACAAATTTGCATATACTCTATTATATTAAAAACAAAAATAATTTGATTTGACATAATTAAATGACAATAACAAATTAATGATAATATTGTTGTTCAATGATGAGCCTAAATTTATATGTTGTGTTGTTATATCCTGATTAATGTATTATAATCAGAAAAACTTTGACATACATGGCAATTGCATATATTATAATGGACAGTAAACAATATAACTGCATGATAAATATTATAATTATAAACTGAATATCTCCATTGAAAAAGCTCCAGAAAGACCTGGTCGTTTTTTTTTCAATACAATACCTCTATTTCAGCTATTTTTGATACAATCTATTTCTAAAATATCAATGTTTTTTTACAATAAACAGAACCAATAACATCATAAAGTATATCTCAGTGAATATTCTGTATATTTTTTTCTTTAGTAAGACATAGGTATTCATGTATATCCTGGCGTTCGTGGCATACAATTGTATAAGGATCATTGTATCACATTTTATGAAAAATATTTTCAAAACTACTATAATTAAGTTTTACTGTTTTAATTTTTAAGAAAATACAATGAAAACAAGATTTTGTATTTATTATTTACAGTGTTGATATTTTTCCTTCCTTGTAATATCTTTATTTGTTTTTTAATTCAAATTTCAAGGAATTGCAGGATTTAATTTTTAAATCGTGGTTTTCTTATTCTTTTTTGATCTCATTTATCCTTATTAATCCTTGGTACACGGAATCGCTCCTTTCTTTAAGGACAGCATGAGTAATCAATCACTTGTCCAGTTAATATTATTAATTGCTAAAAATCTCAATAGTAACAAAGAATTTATTACATTCTATATGACAGTTTTCTTTATTTTTACTGTTTTATGAAAATAACATTTTATTTAATTTATAATTAAAAGTAGGCCAAAGGGTATTCCACTATAAAAAACATGATATCATTTGCGTATCACGTGTAATGCATTGATTATTGAATGATTATAGATTAAACTTCGAGATTGTTTTTGAAAAGCCAAGCATGTCATTGAGGAAAAAAGTAATAAAATAATAAGCAAGTAATATCGTTGTTTTTCTCATATTTATTCAAATTCCTTAGTTATTTAAAAATATCAACATTTAATACCTTCTAAAAATAAAATATTTAATTAAATTATCAACTTATACCAAAGAAGAGTGATTCATATTGTTGTAACCACAGAATACCCCTCATATGTTCGATTTATGAAATAATTATTAGTCAGAAAATCAGTTCTTATATAATAAAATTGTGCGGAATACATTGTTATAAAATTAAAAACTCAAAATTTTCTATTTGTAAAATTATTAGAAGATTCGAATTGCTAAAATTTTGTCTATCTCTCTTTTGCAATTCATTTATCTGTTATAAGTATCGTACTGTATTAAAAAATATATACCGCCATTCTAAGTAAAAACAAAGTGTCTGGTGAGTAATTATCTTTATGTTTTTATTATTAGGGCATTATACAAAATATAAAGTATATAAAATGTTTTATGTTCAAAAATAAGAATGAATTAAGCCATGGACTATAGCATATTCAACGACATGTCGATTTTAGTCTTTCAATGTGGCAGTACACTTTAGTTTGGATATAATTTTTGCGAAGTATGTTTGTGATAAGAAAAATTTAAATCCGCGAGAACCAATTTGATACTGAATATTTACTCCGTAATATGTATTATATTATTATGCACAGTTGGGCCGAATATATTTAGCGGCACACAACGTTATTAATTCACAGTATTGCGAGAATATCCGTGAAGGTGTAGTCGATTTGCATACTTGGATAATATTTCTGTACTTCGGTGGCCGAGTGATTAAGTGAGCGTTTTTGTGAATCGACCGCAACTGGAGGTCGGGGGTTAATGTCCTTGCAGCTGTATAAAAAATGTAAAAATATTGATTTTTTAAATTGTATTTAGGTGCAAGACGTAAATTTCCAATGAGTTTAGAAATTGCTTGACAATCAACTGTCGCTTAGAAATATATCAAAATAAATGTTAACATTACGTAGTCCCAGTGTACGAGTATTTTGGAAGAAAAAAAATAATTGACTGACCAATAAATAATATGCTATTCGAATCATATATAATACGTTCATGGCTCTAATTAAAAGTATCAAAAACAATTTATCGTGTCATAATTTATTTTTAAAAAAAATTGACAAGTATAAAGAGCTTAAAATGTTTGAGCATATTTGAATGTAGTGTGTCTGACGTGAAAGCAATTGTCAAAGGACGAATTTCGTAACACATTTTTAGTTGAACAATCTCTTTATTTAAATTCAACCGTATTTGATTATACTTGGCAAAAAAAATGCTTGAAGTTCAGGCAGTTTCTTTAATGTATCATACATAATCTTTGCGCGCAATATAAATTCACCTTATTTTTATCTTAGTAAATACTACGAAGAAATTATATGTTCAGAGGAATAATTTAATTCTGAATTGCTTCTATGCATGTATAAAAAATTAATAACACTAATCAAAAAATCTTCTTCGCTCATTCATGAAAATGTTAATATTTTTTAGACTCGACTTCTTTATGATTAAATTGATGGAAGTAGCACGTAAAATAACTATACATTTATATGTACGTATTATAGCATCTTTATTTTTGGGCAGATAATTCTAATTTTATTGTACACCATTTTCGAATTTAAATCTTAAAGCGAGCATTATCAAAATATTTTCTTGAACTTTTAACAATAATTGAAGGTTTATAATACATCCTTTTATCGATTGAAGTCACAAAGCTAAATCTAACAAATATTTATAGTGGTTTATGTGGTTTATACGATAATACAATTATAAAGTGTCGTATAACAATAAACAAATGAAAATCACGTGTACTACATATAGAAAAACAATCTAACAAGAAAATTTATTATCAAATATTGCTTGAATATGTCTCACAATATCTAATATTTGTTTGTTTTGTGTTTCACTATTTCAGCTGTATATAAAATTATTAACTTTATTCTATGTAAAACATTATGTCAGAACTAGAATAGCTATCGACCAATTATTTAACCTGTCAAATATGAATTTTATATATAACTAGCTGATCAGTACCCGGCGTTGCCCGGGTCCCTTTTTGTTTCGAACTTGGGGATATATCAACCTAGGATTTAGTATCCACCTAGA
>JAGVSQ010000075.1:0-57066 GCA_022683975.1 Rhyacophila evoluta
TAAGGCGACAGAGCGCACGAACGTACAGGTACGTGCATACTCCTCAAAGGGTTAAATTGTATCGTGCAAAATATATGCTTCTTAGAAATCCACACAACTACCTGAAATTAATATTATAGTTTAGGTAAAGGAAAATTTATAACAGCAATATATTCCCAGAACACACTCTTGTTGAAAATCGACACGTAGAATTGAAAGAAATCTCATTTCAATAATTCCACGTATTACTTGAAACAAAGAAATATGATAATATGCATGCTATTGATATATTATATAATTATATGATATTGTAAAACTCGCGTGTGTGGCAAATATAATATTTAATATCCTCGTGAGACATACAAGTATTTAGGCGGAGTAATGTGTACGCCCTCTTTCTAATAATGCCGAGGTGGTATTATTTTTAGAAGATGCGTTTCAAAGGTGCAATTCAATACTCCGGTATTCTGCACAGTGGAAGCGGTAAATCTGTCAGGCTTTATTTTAAAAGAAATATGTGCTGTTAATCTCAAAGCTCGACATTATTTATAATTTTTAATACAACAACATTACTTATAAATTATTGTTATCTTTAAATCTTGGCGTTTGCGGAAATTTCACGCCTTCTAACATTTTAAAATTAACTTTATATATTTTGTGCAACACCCACGCAAAACGTTTACAATTTACAATGTGTTAAAGAAAGTCTTAATGGCATTTTTTAAATCTTAATATATCTCGTATATTCAAATAACATAATTCTACGCCTGTAGATACCATAAGAGGTTACGAATTGTACAGTTCGAAGATAGATTTCATTCATTCACTGTTGGCAACGTTTACTTCAGCTACTTCTCTTACTCTCACATGTAGCATATAGACATAAAACTCTTTTGAGGCATCCGCAATACGTTGCCGAACCTGATCCAGCGTTAGGATGGAAGTAACACCATCGCTTCATACTAAAATACTTAAGCTCCACCATTCGTTAACATCACCCCGATTTGTTTATATCGAAACAAATATAATATTTATACAACATATACAGTGACTCTTCTGGTTGGTGTTTTACATTTGAATTTTCAGCATTGCCAAATTTTCCTACGTAATTCGCTTACACGAAAACTTTTCACTTTCCTTTGTCGATATTTTACAGACATTTAAATTCTATAAACATGACGGTACTAAAACAATCAACCCACATGTTTGGATAGGGCAGTTTAGTGATGTTTGATGATTCGATTACAGTTTGCCAATGATTCCAGATATAAAATTAAACTAATGAATAAATAGTCTTTGTAGTGAAGTTCAATTCAAGACGAAATAATATTGAATAACGTAAAATAAGCCGCCTAAATGTTATTTAACGATAGGTAAACGCTACAGCTGTTGGCAAAAAATAACGAACACTCATTCGTGTTTTGTGTATCATACCGATACAGATTTAAATAATGTCTTTCTGTTTTCATTAGAATATAAATGTAGGTTATTTCAAATAATTAAATATGTATTTTAAAATTTATTTTTTCAAAATAGCTTTACTAAATACAATTTGCGTAATCTATTTTTAACAAGGCCACTGATTAGTAATTGCATTATCGGTGGTCAACAAAACCACGCCATTCCTGTATTAAATACATACTTTCAATTTGTATTGCACCAAGCCCATGTCATTACCCAATTGTCGTGGAATATTATGGTAATCGATTTTTATGAACGTGGCCATCTCACGCTGATGTTGTTCAATCTCTATCTGCCGAGGTCGAGTTAACCTGGCGGTGGTGTATAGATAAATACATTTTTTAAATATATCCTCTATCTATCTATCTATGAGTATATTTTCCCCGGTAGTAGTTGAGAGGTTAGCGTGCGCGCCTCGAATCCGGGGAACGCGTGCTCGATTCCGATATATGCCGGATTTTTTTAAATTCGGAGATGCAGGAATGGATGCCCTTTAGATTGAGCAATTGTCTGTCAATCCATACAGTATAACCTCGATATAACGGACAAATGCTGGTGAGGGGGTGTTCATTAAAGACGAAGGTCCGTTATACAATATACAATATCCTCTGATGATATATCCAGACACCAGACATTCCTCCTTTGAGAATGAATCAAATTTTTTTTGCACTTTTCAGCGATCTTATAATTTATCAATTTGTTTTTGGGGGTGTTGTTTCTTCTTCCTCGTCATATTCACTTTCATCTACATTTTCCAAAATCACAACTTCATCTGCTATTTCAATTTCAGCCATAACGATGTCCAATGTCACCTGATCTACTCCTAACCATTGCAAAACATCGTCCTTAGCTATTCTTCATCAGCATTATTCTATATTGTCCTAAAGAAATCGGGAAATGGTAACCCATTTAAATCTATGTCTGCATCTTGGTCATCAAACAAATCTTCCCTACTATTTTCAATTGATTGCACTTTTGCTTTTTACAGATATTTTGTCTATTATATCGAGGTTCTACTTTACTCCACTTTCTGGGCGGACATGATAAAAAAATATGTTTATGATTCGAGAAATCGAGAGACATGTATAATATAGTACCGTTTGGCCGACAATATTATGCATACGCTAATGTAGTTTCCTTGACCGAACGTGGCCCTGAGCAAATGAGTCGTGTTTTTCTACATTTATTTATTTATAATGTCATTATTTATGACACGTTACGTACACACGCCAGCGACTGGAAAATGTCGCAGGAGGAAGTGAACGGTCTCGTTTGTTGCATTCAATTTCATTTTGTAAATAATTATGTAGTTAATAAATGGCCTTCTCGTGTGGCGTTAGCATTATTTATAATATAGATGCGACAATAAAATAGTAATAAAATATAATTTCATACTGCCAAGAGTAAGCAACTTAATAATTTATTCGGAAGAGATGACTAGTGTCTTCTTAAATAAATATCTAAATAAACTCGTCATCCTATTATATTGTATTAATAGATTAGTTCTGAGATTTGCAATTTTTTACTTATACTCGTGAACTAGAAGCGATTATTATCCACATCGTTTTTATGTATGCGTTTATACTGAGATGTTCGTATTACAAACTCATTTTCCGGATCGGGGTTGACTCTGGCTATTACTGTTATCACAACTGCTCCCATTCCAAGATAACTTCCAATGAGTATTTGGTTCATTAGTATACATACGAACATTCCTGGCTGACAATATGGACGTGTCGTTTTAATGGAGCTCAAGCGTCGTGCATACTTGGAAATGAACGATCGCTTTCCAATTGTAGTATCCTCGGCAAAAAAATATTCATACTTAATTATTTATTACAATCGTGTGATGTGCTGGCGATGCATGGAATCATTATTTAAATATCTACCGTCGCGAAATGGGAACCGTAATAAGTACTATATGTGGCACCAAATCGAATGGTGCAGAGTATCTGTCAAAGGGTACTCGCGTATCAGAAACATCTTTGTGAGATGTGATGTTGGTGTGTGTATTCAATTATTCTCATGGCAATTAAATTTTAATTTGCATGTCATGAAAGTCGTGCTCAAAGACGACGAATTGCAATTCAGTTTGCAATAAACATAATTTTTTATCAACATGCTGATTACAATCGTGCTATTATTAACATTGCACAATTTAAAAAGTGTTATCGGTGCAGTCGCTACACGCCCGGTTTTTGCAACGGTCATTTGATGAACTCGATCTTCGGCTAAATTTTTTATATCCTCAGTATAGCAACGAAATCTTAGGTCATTCTTAAGGGTATTAACTCGAATTGTAATGTATCATTAATGGATTATTCTAGTAAATATCATCTCAAATCAATATTCAATTAATAAATATTATGTGTTTTCTTACATTAGTATGTATTATAATTCAACCGCCACAGCCGTTTCGTTAAAATTATTGATCAAATTTCTTTCATTTTTGATACTAGTATACTCTATTCATTTATGATACTTGTCATTTACCCCGGTTCCTTGACCCGTTATGCCTCCATGTTCAAGGCGCGGACTACGCAGTGCCTCCATCAATGCCTTGCCCTTATTATTTATACCTCAATATATACGAATATACGTACATATTATATTGTAATAAACATAACCATAACCAGCGGGCTCCATCTAGTTCCAAATAGATAAGGAGGAAAAAATAAAAATTATGCATTTAATGCTGTTGCGACACTCGTAGAAACGATCTTCGTTACAGGTGTGTCGCTAAGTTCTCACATTACATCGTTTCGTGTGTGACGCCTGAGACGTTGCACTTTGTTTCATATGCATCGATAAATAAACATTATTGTGTACGACAAATATTTCCATTATAACTCATCTTAAGTCTCATTGAACTTGATTTGTTTCAATATTCATTATTCCACGTGACAACTGAATGTCATATTATAATTGAGTTCAGCGATTCTCAACCTGGTCCGTGTGGCCACAGAGACCTTCGAGGGAGGCATAAACCAAAAATTACTTTTTTGCGAAGGGATACCAAACTCTAGAAAAGGCACAGGCGGCAAAAATCCAATGTGAATATACAGTACGCTAGCTAAAAATAACTGATATAACGGCGAGAACGCTCCATTGTATTATATATTATTGAAAAAAATCTCGATCAAAAACTGGAAACGAGAGACACAGATTTTTTTTAACTCGAAAAAGGCCGTTGATCAGAAGGGTTGAGAACCGCTGGTTTGAGCAATGACGCTGCGGATTTAGTGGAAATGTACCTTGTGAAGTTAAGAAATCACTGTTTGCAAGTTGATAACGACAATTAATAATTGTTATATTCCGTCGTTACTTTGACTGCATTACGAACCAATGTAATTTGATTGTTTTCCCATATCATTCTCCAAGGAGTCGATCACTCGAATTTATCTAGAAAATATGTACATTAAGAATTAAACTGATGACACTCGCACTAACTATTGTGATGGAGACGACATCTTAACTCCCAATTTTTATCACATGGAAGCTCTCAAATCCCTAATTAAAATTGCGCAAATCGTTTGTACTGAAAACCTCGTCTCACGGATCTTTCCAGACAAGGCTGCAACATACAGTTCGTAAATATATTTACAATCAAATTCAAGCTGTTGAATTTCAAATGTTATGAATAACATGTGGGTTTGTGCGTACTATATTAGCATAGATTTTCATTGCTTCCCAACTACTTGATATTCAATGATTCACGTACAACAAGAAGTGATCTGCGGCAATTTTATGTCTTTCGTGACTCTTTGTAGTGTTAATAAATGAATTAATTTGTTGAACTCATTTTTTTTATTTCTCTAAGGCGGACATATTAAAAAATAATGGTATTGCTTGATGTCTTCTATAAATACTTGGATCGTTGTTAATATTCTCGGAAATCTATCAGTTCGAATATTAAGATAATATCCAGATTTAGACAGGGCGGTAGAATTCGTCTGTTTTAAGTCTTTCAAGTTTTGTGTCAATATTTGCAACTAACTCGAGGAAAATGCATCATTAAAAATTTCCCTTTACACATTTTCTTCCCAAGATTCATTCGAACTCTACTAATGACATAACGGAAGATTCCGATATGAACGTACTATAGACACTCTTTTTACGCGGTTTCGAAATAACACGGTTCTACATCTCTTGCATATGCTTACTACCTAGTACTATGCGCAGAGAAAACTTGAAAGGAAATATTACACAGGCTCTGGATATCTCAAGTGATGAAAGCGATGTCGTACTAAATGTGCGTGGTTCGTCTATTGTTTGAAAGTGAATATTTTTTGTTGCAATTTTTTCAATAAAATTAAAGTACAACAAACAATAATGGGTTTTATTTTTTCATTCCCATTGATCTTTGTACTAGGAAACGTACTCACCGTTCTTTTTATATTGATAAACTTTTACAGTGTGAATACGTTCCACGCAAATACCGCAGTAAAAAGCGAGTCTAGTGTCCTATTAAGTGTATTTAATATATTTCCATCGAGGATTAACCGTAGATAGAATTAATTATTTACTCTTGTTATGTTCATCTAAAGCCGCCAGTTTTATTGAATTTTACAAATAAATAAATACTCAAATTAGTCTTGAATAGTTACAAAAAATTCAATAATTTTAAGTGTTGCGAGGTGTTGTGTAATCTGCCGGCTCCAATAATAAGAGTCGTCAAGGCTAGATAAAATTCAAGCAGGCACGGCCTACACCGGAAGCAATTAGAAAAATCGAAGCCTCACACGCGTCATCGTGAAATTCGTTTTACCTAAAACGTTTTACATTTTTTTTTGTGTACATCACTCACCAGCCGATGTTAGAATACAAAGCGTATTTGGAGGACTAACCTAACCAGGCGCACAGTATCTACTGAGCACAAAACATTTGATTGACATAATCAAGAAAATAACTCGTTTTGACTTATGACCTTTATAACTCGAATATAGCATATAATCTAAACTGCATCGTGTTCTCACCCTGCAGTCATAAAACTCGTTAATCTTTCACAGCGGTTTTTTTTATTAATCATGCTCATAATAGAATCAAATAGCCTTGTGCTGCCACACACATATTTCCACCTGTTTAAACTAACCGATCACTTTGTTTAGCTTACGTATGTCAATATATAAACACCTACCCGGCACAATGATCATTCTTATTTACTCTCGGCAGGTATTTTTGACGCCTAAAAATAATCTACCTACGAATAGTGTTACTCGTCAAACTTGAGCCCCTGCACCTTCGACAGGTAATATTTTGAGACACGGGCATTATTCTATGGGTCTTGAAACACGACTCAATGCAAATTTTTTACATAACTAGTACAATTTTTATATATACTCGTATTCTGATATATAATTAGATTCTTCTAACCGCTTTGTTAAAGTATAATAGTCTTCTCTTAGCTGCTCTGTCATTTATTTTAAATATCGATATTGAACTATAATTATTTAAATAGTAATTCCGATACGTGAAGTCATTCGGTAATTAAAGCGATGTATGTAGGTATGTGTAATTGTAGTACAAGAGAAAAACGTATTTGTTGTATGTACATCATATCCACGTGCTCGCGTTGGAATGACGTATGAATTCGAGCGGTGATCTACGGAGTGCTCGAACAGCTGATTGCGATATGTTGTGTGTTTCCGCGTCAGTTTTGCGCCGCTTGCCCGCTGGCACGGTCCGAAAGCCGCCCGTTCTACGAATCTAGTTTTTTCGTGTGTCTGCTGGATTTGTGTATGTTTTCTATCGTAGCAAATCGCGCGCGATTATTATTCCGCATAATTACTGGCAATGTGTACGTTATTTTAAATAAACCGTCAAGCTATCGCCGCGTGTAGTGTTTTGGCAAATATCGTCAACAATTTCATTAAATGACTGTTCAGTTATATTATCTTACGTCAAACCGGCGAGGGGTATTGTTGTTCTATAGGTTTTTTTAGAAATATCCAATTACCTTGAGTGAATTACTGAAATGTATCTTTTTTATGTTATCAGTATGACGTTGACGGCTCAGTATTGTCAAACGGATTGACAAGTTGACTTGTATGTTTATAAACGTCATCGGAATACTTAATTGCATGTAAAACAATAAACGTAGTTCTAAATTTAACACTTGACGAAAAAAATTGTTGTGCAATAATAATAATAAAAAACTGTCAAAAATTTGATGTGAAAGTTATAATGTGAAAAGAAGACACTAAATAATATACTTATCGTTTTGTCTTAAATAAAAATACTCTACGACTAAATAAAATCTAAAATTGGTGCCATTTATTGTTGTTATGATGCGTGTGCTAAACGGGGTTGTAAACTTTAAACCTAAAATAAGTTGCGGATGGGTTGACATAAGACGGCAGTGCTTTCGTATGTTTGTAAATATGTACAACAAACATTATCATCCAGTAAGAAATTTTCCACAGACGATTCCGTCGAAATTGTCTGCCGTTAAACCTAGTCTCCGTATTTAAATAGAAAATTTGCGGATGGAGCTCTCTACGGTACGATTAATTCGTAGATGCGAGCGTAGGACGTTTCGTATCAGTCATCTTGGGCATTGTTTCTTAAGTTCGAAGTCGCGCGAAAACGGATGTATCAAAAAGGCAGATAGTTGAATATGAACGCGCGACTAGATTTTCGAAGAATATAATATTGGTAAACCCACCCACCTGTGTAGTTAGTTACACTGACGCATACCTTCGCGACTGCAAAAAATAATACTTGTTATTTCAAAGGATTACCGTTATAAATTAGCATCGACTCGCTTGCTCAATAATTCGCTGTCGAAAGAATGATTGTCCGTTTTACAAAATCAATCTGCATATTTACTTTTTACGTTAAATGAATTACACCTGGCCATACTTGTATGTGTCCGTAACATTCGAAAAACTAAAACGAATCAAAACAATAACATCGATAAAAACGGCAACTTTTGACACCAGTGTAAATAGTATTTTTGATATTATCGTATAAAATATGTCGGTAGGATTTTAATTCTATGCTGTCATTAAATCATGATTTTATAATTTTTATACATTCATTTTCACGTGCGCTTAATATCGACTGATTATTGTATTAACAATGAGCGTTGATCTAAATTTCGTCAGATTGTTGAAATTATTACGGATTTATCTTCCACACATCATTTTGGGAAACCAAGCAGTAATAGTCACGTACTAATAGTTTGTAATCTATTATATTTAGACCTTGTTTAATCATACAGGAATAACCAACTAATTAAAACCGAATTAATCGGATAGTATTAATAATTCTCTATATTTTTTTAGTTTCTTCATATTGTAGAGAGCATGCAAATAAATAGATCTCAGCAATTATCAACCGATCGTTCAAGTCAATTTGACGTTTGCTCTTGCATTTGACGGGTTCTGTGTTTTTTAAAAACTAAATTTTTTTCAACATTTTCCGCTTTGAGTTGGAATTCTCTTATGTACTCAATCGCACAAAAATGTTATGTTTATCCAACATTGATGTATTTATCAATTATTTCTTGAAATTTGGGGAAGCCCGCCCACTCTAAAACATAAATGTCTGTGATATTTTAATAATTCGCATTGTATACGAACAAAGCTGATATCGACTGAAAGAAATATTGGATAACATAATAACATTATCTGAGATGCATTATCGATATTTTGACTTTCACTTTAAGATTAAATAATTTCTAGCTGTTCACTATAAACTAATATATTTTATTATCTATCTGTAATTAAATATTGAAAAAAATTTACTCAAAACCTAAGAGCGGATCTGCACAATGGAAACATATCGACTGTAGAAAGGAAAAGGGACGTAACCCACACAACAAATTTTACCGGAGGCATTTAATGATTTTCGGCCAAAGTCGAAATTTTAAATAGATACAACCTTGAAGTGCATGAAGATTTAAACTGCTATTTTACTCACCTTGTATTAGTAAAATCAGTTATTTAAAAAATACCAGGAAAATTGATTAAGCAGAAGTCCTTTTTTGTGATCGCAAATTTTACAAACTATCCTTTTTTCAAACTTAAAAGCTACGTTTGGATAGTAATCCGGCATTTGCAACGTATATCTTTTTGATAAAGCGTACATTAAGTTGGAAATTATTGAAAAAACTGAGGGTTGCATCCTTTTTCTCTTCCATATTCGATATATTACTGACGAAGTCATAATCGATAGAAATAGTACCTATTTGTAAACTGATACCAAAATAGTCGAAGAAACACTTTAAATTTCCGCCCCAACTATATGGTCAACAATTTTCCCAATACGAAACACATGTATATACATTTTTATGCATTTATTCGAGCTCATGGAGCCCAATAAATTCAGCAATTCACAAATGCGCGTGCCTACTCATTGAACCGCGTTGAACGTGAAATAATTACGACCCTCTTCACTATAGCTATTACAACATATTATGGTATTTTTGATCTTACATCGTCCATATTTGTATTGATCGCTATGCGGTAGATACCTCGAATAAAAGCAAACCGTTACATTTTACGTTATCATGACCGTCATTTGAACCGTGCGCCCACAGTAAACTTAAGTGGATTGGTGAACACGTATTTTTCACATTATATTGTTATTTAGATTCGCTTAGATTTTTATATTAGCACATATTAAGTGTGTCTTGGTGTCACTTCAAAAGAACATTAGATTCACATTATTATTCAGATGCACAAATAATTCATACGCATTGATTTTATGTATAATATTATATTGTAAATACTCGTAAATGAACAATCAAATGGGAAAGTGAAATTAAATTTCGACACGGTGCCCTCGAACGTTAGTATTAATTATATTTTTAATAGAAAAATAAATATGCTGTCAGTCTAGTTAACTTGGGCTGTTGGCACCACGTTGATGACTTTCTAAAGCAATAGTATATTCTAAATAGGAACCGCGTATGTAATTTTACCAGTACGTCACGTGGTAAGTAAAAATTGCTCGCAAAAGAATGTTCTTAGACCACCCCATTATGAAGACAGTCAGTGTCATTATTGTATTATTATCTTAGTTATTCATTCGTGTTGGAGGAAAAGATTCGAGGACGCTATATTCTTAATAATGTTATGTGTTTGTTTTCAACACGTGGGAGGTTTCGTCTTTAAATAGGTCGCTAATGTCTGGCGACATTCCTTGCCCGACTCATAATAAAACATTTCACTTGTTGTCTCATTCACATATTTGCCGGATTATTTGTCGAATCCGCTCTTACGCGAATCTATTTCCGCATCTCGGATGAAATTCAAACTTTCTCACGCGCTAATCCAATTGCGCGCGGCAGTATCCGAGACGAAGATCGGTGGCGTCCAACCCTGGGCGCTGGGCACTTATTTAGCGCCGCTAATGAAATACGAGTGTTTTCCAAACATTCGTTCACTATTTAGCGGTCTAAATACACAAATTCGTAAACAAACAATGGAGTTCATCGTCATCTATTTATTCGGTATACTTCTATTTTACAGCGATTAACTAATTATACTAAACTAATATATATATATAAGTATTAAATGTCTTATGTTGATCGTTAATAATGAATTGTGCCAGCCAATCCGTTCAATCTACCCGATTTAGCGAATACCAAAATAACGAAATTTCCAGTATAACGGATAATTTTCTAGCTTTTAAAAAAATTGCAAAATCTTCCGGCGAACGAGAAAGTCTCTTCTCGACAAGGATAGATATGAACAGGGTATACTTAGTTAAATTAAGAATCACGCACACTCTAGTGCACGCCAACCAAGGTCTTGGGAACCTGCCCTTGGGACACTTCTGGCACTTATTAAGAGCCCCTCACGTTCGTTAAGCCACAAGTGTGTAGATGTGGCGGCAAATTGGCGGAGGGGAAAGCAAGTATTACGAACATATCATGGAGGACCGAAAATAGGAAATAGGCACCTATGTTTCATTCCTTTACAACGAAACCAAAGTGGTGGTATCACGAGTTTCGTTACAACGAGTGCGTGATCATTTCACTTTGGTTCAATCGGAATCCCCTTATATATGTACTCAGACAACCAATTGATTTTAAACCCAATTTTTTTGAAATTCGTAAACTTAATCTAATATCTGGTGTATTAGATAATTGCATTATAATAAATGTCGTTATCAATCGTTTCTATTGAGGCTTTGAAACGTTCTACTCGAGTGACAATATCGATCCGAAACGTTATAAAGTCGCACTACGGCCTAGCAAAGTCTACTCGGTTCAACAATCCGCTCGAATTATTTTATTGTTCGGAGAATCTCTCACAAAATATTTGCTTCATATTGCTGAATAATTATGTCTCACGGCCGACCCGAGCCTTGAATCTTTAGCAAACTTCCCGCAAAGTTTCTGCGAACTTTGGCATTTAAATATCCCATCCATTAAAATTATGTACGCCTCGATTTTTTTAAAATTATTATTATAAACCTGTTGAATCTATACCTGGATTTATATCCTCCAAGAAGTATATATATATATATATAAGACTCTCGAAATATAAACGGTTCACCTTTCATTACTTAGTATAATAATATACTGATTCGTTTCGAAGGATAGTATCCTATGCATACTATGTATAATGATATCGACTGTAGAGAGGAAAAAGAGCGTAACCCACACAAAACAAATTTTACAGCAGATACAGAAAACGTCTATTTAATGATTTTGGACCAAAGGTCAATATATTAAATAGACACAACCTTGAAGATCACGAAGGCTTATTGTGACGTGTTGTATTTACGCAGTCTGGTGTTAATTTTATTTTATTAAATATTAATAACATGAGTTTGAAAAATCAATAAAATTGATGTGGTAGTCCTTTTTCCATAGTGTCGCAAATATCACGTCCCTTCTTTTCTCAAACTTAACAGCTAAATTTATATACTAGTACGTCATTTTTCCGTTCCGTCTTCTTTCCGTATTCGATACTTGTGACTGGTCGTCGACGAAATTCGCTTTGAAAACCGTAGTATGACTAGAGCCAATATTATTAATTTTGTAACCCGCTTATTGCAAGGACAATGTACATAAAATAGTTAACTACACTAATAAAGCCATTTTCATGGAAATTACTATAATGTTGATATTTTTATAAATTGTACCTTCTTGTGCATATAACAATACAACAAATAAATAATAAATTATTATCAAAAATCTTAGGTGTTGATAATCTTTAACTCTGTTCGTCTGTTCTCAATCTTCCTGAGAATTCTCGTTTATAGTCATTTCAGAGAGTGGGAAAGGTTTCTCGGATCGTAATATCCATCCCACGTATCAACATTACTGAAATTTCAGACAGATTCATTTCTGGGGATGTACATCGTCTAGGAAGATTAAATTATCCCTAGAGCTTCTCGTGAAAAGCTTAAATTAAAATGGCTGAAACGAGTAAATTTCGTGTTGTATAATATAAGCATTCGTAAAAAATCATTACGTGAAATTCTATAGTTATTCGATGATTGAAATTGAGCTGCATTAAGTTAATTATTACTTTAACGATTAAAGTAAATATTGCGACGGCCAGTCCGCAAAGCCGATTTTTAATCTGACCATATGGAAAACTGGTCTCGATCGTGTTCTCTGTAATATCTATGAAATCATCCACCGGTCCTGCACATGTTGATACCACGATAGTAATGAAACAAAGTAATTAATAATTATTACTATCACTATAAATAGCCAGTATCACCAGTAATGCGCGACGTACAAATTAGCCTAATCAGTGATCATCTTCGTATAATGGCTCGCCGGCTACTTCCTCGTTTCTCCCTCAATCATCTACGTCAACCGATGTTGAATCAATTCGCCGCATACGAGTATGCATACACTTTAATCATTTAGCATGGCGCCCATCATTGTTATCGACTCTACTATTCACGTGCAAACATTCAATTGATTTTAAGTAACACTCGTTTATTTTCCCAGTCGAGTCTTGGAATTGATTTTGTCCTTCTGTCCTGTCTGAGTTTGTTCACAGCATTACGAGAATCATTCTAAAATCATTGATGAAAAGTCATAAAGTCAAAAATCCTGTGCTTTGATCAATCCCTGATTACAAAAGATATCACACGAAACGCCGCACCTTCGTATTCGACAGTAGTAATTTAGTGAACATGAAATGATTTTAACATACTCGTGCTTGTGTACAGAAACATGTCCAATAAAATAATACCAAAGTATCCAGTAAAATCGAGAGAGGGACGTTGGCCCGTATTTAAGTACTTGTGTACATGTGTGTAGTTCACTTCGCGGGTTCGAAAAGTCTCCTAAATGACGGTCAAGTATACCGGTTATGATAGTTCATATCGTTCTAATCAACCAAAACATTTATATTTTATTATTATTAACAGATATTATAGCGGAAGCGGTTGTCGCCAATATTTTTACTAACAGTTGTGCAAAAAAACTGATCGTTTCTGTAAAGTAGTTATAATTTATCCAAGCGTACGTGTATATATACATTGGTTTACCGTATCTTATAAGTATGTGCATACAGATATAATCAACACTGATTCAATTCTTATTGGCTTTTTACATTCTTAACTAATACTCGACGAAAGTGCCGTATCATGATGTATCTTCGATTTCTTACTGAACAACAATACCCAATCCACGAATGAAAAATAATTTAAAGAAATCCTCTTTAAAGTGATGGATATTATCATCTTCAATCAGTCGAATAACAATTTTAGCGCAATGAATATTAGCATAGGAAAATATAATATTTATACCGAAATTGTATTCCCAATGCAAATATTGACTCTAATACATAGCGCTAGAATTTATTTCGGCTTAGTAAAAATGTTCCATAATTCTAGTGCGTTCAAATCTATGATAAAACGAAAAAAATTGATCGTGTGCAAAAAATATGCACATCTCGGCGAAGCGCGTGTCGGGGAAAGGCCTTCCCTGGTACATGAGGCGGCGCGGAGAACTCAAACGTACGATCTCCCGGTTATTCAGCAGCTGCTGGAACCTCTTTACGGAGCCGATGGATCAGACGTGCGTCCTCGCTGCCATGGGAGTCGACCAACCTATCTCCATGGCCAACGATCTCAGCTATTTGTCTGTAGAAGAAGGATATCACCTCGTTGATTTGGATTCTTATGGGTAATGATGATAATCACTGTGTGACCCTCTAATGACATCTTTTGAGTGATTAGTAAATTAGTACAAAATATTGATTTAAGCGAATAGAATTATACTTGGATTAAGAATAATCATTTTTTTTACTAAGTGTTGATAATTTATAGGTATATTAGTTTCGATTTGCTAGAACTGTCTCACTATTATTTTAAACACAAGTTTTCCATTTCCGTCGGATTTTTTTTAATGAATGTGTTATACTTTTTACTCATTATATATTAAGAGTATGTGCGGTCGTTTTATACAATGGCTTATTCCGTTTTGACCCCTTTTTTAAATTTAAAAATTTCAATCGATATCCTCGGCCGGATTTCGTATATCAAAAGAATTTCGACTCTTTTGGCGAAAAATAAAACACAAATATTCACGAATTAGGTCGTTATTCAAATGATCCTAAACGCCGACTGTTAAATTTGCATTATTTTCCCACCGTGAAAAACGCAAAACAATACAAATGCTTCGCTGGACATATCGCAGTGTTTTATCAGCCGCGATTGGTGAAAAAAAATCTACAAGTTTCGTATGTTGGATTTATTAGTTCCATGATAATAAGTCTCCAACGAACAATAGATATTTAACTTTAGCTTTTTTACCGAGTCACTCTGAAATTATATATTATATTAAATGAAAATATCCTAAAAATATCTACGGTAGATAATTAAATAATAAAATATTATTTGAATAAATATTATATGTACTGAGTAACATTCTACAGATTTGTGGATAGGTCAGTTGTAATTATTTAAATAATTTCTCACGCTTTCAACAGATGGCGGTACTAGAGGATCTTTGCATTGTGTGTTTACGATCTGTTAATTTTATTTTTCATGACGATTTTTTCCGTCTTTACGCCTGAAAAAAATTGAGTTTTTTTTGCATATTAATATTCTTATCCTTGTTACATTATCAATACTATATTATTAGTACTGTGAATAAAAATAGTGGCCTTCTTCTTTTTACAAATCTGACCTGAATCTTCAAAGGTTATGTATTTCGTTCGATAAGAGACATTCCGTTGGAAAATAAATTAAGTAACATTCTTCCTCTTCACGTTGTCGGTGGCAATTTTAATATTTTTTTTGCTTTGTTTAAATGTTTCGTCGAATTAGAATTTTGTTTGTAAAATCGAATATTTAAACAATAGAATAATGTAAGTATATTATTCTTGTCCTTGGACTACCTACGTTATAAATAATATGGTGAACTATGTAAAAAGATCTCGCCTGTATTTTCTGTGTGAAATTTAAATGTAGATTTTTTCAAAAATTCTATTTTGGTGTTATTTTCACGATCGGATTTCGTGTGGCGAGTAATTTTCAACTTCTGTTGATATGCACGATACTGATTAGTTTAGACGTTATCGGTTTTGTATTGTATCGATGGCGCATATTAAAACATGTTCAAAAAACAACTTCATTCCGTCAGCTCTTTCTTTCATTTGATAGGTGCATCCTCAACTATAACCGGCCTAGTTCTGAAATAATTACAACGATATTTTTCTATCGGCAATTAGACAATATTCATGTAATATAAATGAGTTTAACTTATATCGTATTCATTTATTGTAAAGAAGAAGAACACTTATTATTCATTTAATTTATTACATATGACAGCCCGAGGGCGAGTTCAAAGGAAATTACATCATATATCCAAGATATTATCATCCAGGGCTTTGTGTAAATCGGTAACGTTCAGCAAACGCAATTCGGGAATCATCACTCACCGCCGTGTCGAGATAACTGACGGATAGTTTATCGCTGTATTCAATCGACGGTTGAATATATCTAAAAGTGGCGTTCGGTAATAATATTTAGCACATGTTGTGTTGTGGCTTGTTATGCGGCCGTACCTATGCCACGATTCCGCCGATGCGACCTTTTGATTGATGTAGGAAGGTGACGTACTGCCGAGGACGAATCGTACAATTTCAACCGACTTTTTGTACTTTCGATTTTTGTGCCAAACTGCCGACGCGCGGAAATAATTTTCGTATACTATTTATAATTTGAATTCCATCCTCCGATTTTATTCGGGCGGCGCTCAAACTTTTCGCAGCGAATGATCGGCCTTTCCGTCTCAGTCCATCGTTAAATTACTACCAATGACCGACTACTTCATTTTTAATGAAAATGCGTTAGTTTTCATGCAAAATAAATCCGTTTATTTGTAATAAGGACGTCTAACTTTGAAGACAATCGGAAGAAATATTGTATTGTAACTGTCAGCGAATAGTTCGAGAAATATAAGAGACTATTTAACTCTATATTAAATAACGGATTTGTTTTTCATCTGGAATCTGAAATAATTAAGCAGTTTTATAATTTCAAAAAAATTGGTGTTCGATCTTTCATAATTCATAATTATAATGTAATGTAGTATTCGTGCTACGTGTTCGTTTGTTTTTACATGTGTTCCGACCACTCACTGTTTTATTTTGTCTGAATTTTCATTGCACTAATTATGTTGGACAGTTTCTTCAATCATATTATGCTAAGTTGAATCATTTACATGTAAATAAAATACGCGACTAATTTTTAATCGCTAATATAACAGATATTCATATAAAAATATGATCTAAAATTATAATTCCTGCAGAATCGGGTGTAACGTATCGAATATCGAGTGTTACGTTGATCGAGCGTGTTCGAGCGCAGTTGAAGTGCGCCTGACTTATTAATACGATCTTGGATGTGTGTCAAGTGCTCGGGAGGAAATATTTTTGGCTTTATTTCATTGGCATGATCGCCCCTTGCTGCGTGATGCATTCTAATGCCGCATCCATACCCCAGTTATTTACTCGGACGCGCCACTAATTACTCACCACCATTAAAATTGCGCTCGCCGTAAAACATAACATCATTAGTATGCGACCGACCTCACTGAAAGAAAACTTCTTATCTCTCTAGAAAACTCTCGGAAAGATTGAATAGATGAGGATGATTATTTATTTAATGATATAACTGAAGTTTTCCCGATTTGTTTGTAGCGTATATTACTATACTACTATTACTCATGTGTTGACTGTCAATACTGTGTGGAGGTACATATTTTTTGAAATGAGAAATTAAAACGACCGATTTAGCAATCGATTCATATTTATTTCATTCACGACCTATTCCATAAACTTAACGTTGGCATTTTCGGCGTACGTTTTAATTTGTTAGTTCACTTGAACATGCCTTCTATAAGCCCCGGCTGAAATGTATGAGTGCACACTTCTGCATAATATGTTTCAATTCCCAATCCAATAATCGTCAAATCTATTATAAGATTCTAGTCTTTCATAGATTACAATTTATATTAGTGCAATAAGTATCTGGCTTCATTCTATCTCTTGGCTTTCCGCCGAAATAGAGAAAATTTCTCAGTTACAAGCAGAGTGAACCATATTTTAATAAATAGTATTTTTTGTTAATTAAGAAATTTATGTGATTATTGTTCGTGTATAATATGTGCTTTTTAACTTATTAGACTGAAGGTGCAAACAGAAAAGGGCATTGTATTATTTATTATTGCATTCAGGATAATGTGAAATATTCTGCTTGCACTTGCAGTTTTCTAAGAATTTGTACCATTGTGTTATTCTAGAAGGTTTCCCAAAAGATATGGCTCGATTCGATTTATACTTACTTATGTTTCATATTTTCCCTGTGGTACATAACTTTAACGAATTTACACTGTTATGTTTTTCTTTATGTAATTAGATGTTGTTATTAATAAGACATGCGTGTAAATTACTAATAAACTAATTCTCTTGTCAATGTCACTTGTCAAACAGCTCGGAGCATGAGTGGCGCAGACGTCGAGATCGTTCTAAGCGCTCTCACAGGCGCTCACCTACGGCATCGAATGGAGCGCGCCGCAGGAGACACCACCACCGGGCGTCACCCCCCGCGGGTACCACGGCGCAGCGTCACCACTCCACGAGGAGCGGGGGCGGCGATCGGCAACAGCCCTCGTCCGCCTTGACCGCCGTGCCGCCCTCGCCGGCGAGAGGAAACCAGCTCCAGCGGCAGCCGTCTTCGGCCAGTAACAATACGGTCAGTCTCACAGTACATGCTTATCCTTACATATGTTTTTGTTACAATCAAATTACCGAACACACTACTCTCTTACCCCAAATCCACAATATTTTTGACTGCGGGATGTATGAGCAAATTTATTACACGCTGCTCCTATACCTTTTACACACACACACACATAACACAATACAGAGTGTCCCTTTTATATTTTTAAAAATGAGTGATATTCATAGTATTCTCTTAATTGTTTTACGCTATAATAAGTCTATTTTTTCATTGAGTAGTTTTATAAAACTCGTATTGTTTCTATATAGTCGATGGCATTGCATCGATGATGTAAACTGTTGGCCATTGGTTAATGATTGCATTGATGAATACACCATGCACATTAAGAGCGAGCAATGTCGATTGCTTATTATTGCTTATTGCTTAAAATATTATCAAGATATTTTTTCTTAATATTTTAGAGGTTAGACCTCACGTGCGGGTAGTCAAAAAATGTACTGCCCCATTCTCTGTTCTACAGTAATGCAGACTTATTGCACACGAAATATATGGTATCACACCATTTTAATTATAATCATAACAATATTATAATATTTCACGTTACAAAAGTCGGGTATCCATCCAAGTCCGTCGACTCGAAGTTGCATATTTATGGTCAGTTGGACATTCTGTTCATAGTTTGCTTCTTTCGTTGTAATAAATTACAAGGGATGAGATTTTCCGCCACGCATAGTGTGTCTCAACTATTCTAGTACAGGTATAGTTGAGTTTGTTTCGTTCGTTTCATAATAATTCAAGCAAAACATGTATGCATAAAACTTGAGACTCCTTTTGAATGGAAATTGTCTTGTCTCCGTCATTGACTTGAATAATTTGAAATAATTGAATTATCCATTGATAAAACGTAATCCTCCGTGCATAGCTATAAATCAATGGTTTATGTGTATTTTTACCGTATCAAACTTCTTCATTTTATAAGATTATTCTCAAATATATTGTGAATATTATCCTGTATTTATTCACGCCGGATCTGATGCTGCAATAATCTGCTTCGTAATGAAACTGCAACATGCATTTGACACTCGCGACGTATTTCTGGAGAGGCTATTTCCAATCTGGATGTGATTAACAAAACTTTGAATACGGAATAAGCGAACCGCCAGGCCACTGGACATCCATCCAGACGAAGCCGTCGCCTATTTATATTCAGCCGTTCGGAAACAATTTGCACTCGTTCTTCCAGTATTGATATGATCAAACTTTTCAGTTTCCGACATTGCAAGGCATCCACTTTTTTGACATTTAACTTTTCGTAGTAAAGTATTGTGTGAATTTCAAATAAAAATGCGTAGTTTAGCCTAGAGAGCTTTTCCGGAATTCGAAACTGCGTCACTCGTAATCGCGACGGTCTGTAGATAATGGCCGAGAAAAACTAACGAGTATCAGATTATAACCTGTTAACTGAAATAATGAAATGTAGATTTAATTACAATTTAATGTATTGTCTGTCGCGTGGCCACCGCGAGACTAAATACGCTGCGAACTACAACAGTGTGATTAAGAAGTCTTATTTTATGTTTGATATTAGTTTTATGTGATAAAACTTCAGTAACAATAGCCACTTTGTATGGGAAGGTCCGAGAAAATTACCGAACGTAAGTGATTCCTGAAGTGCAGTGGTTAAAATGAGATAAAAAGGGATATATTTCAAAAACGGTCGTGTCTTTCTGTAAAATAGTTATCTTACAAAATAAGGCGAATTTAATCTGGTGAAACCAAACGATTCAAAATGAGAGTATCACTTCAGTGCTTAGCTATTACACTAGATTGAAAATATTTTTTCCTAACTTATTCAATAACCTCGTGAATTGGAAACATGGTAGCAAACAAATGAATTAAAAGGCTTATTATAGTTATTAATTCATGCTAAACTCTTTAATTTAACATTTCAAAGTTTTTTTTGAATAATTTACCGAGTCGTATTTTAACTGTATAAGATACGCGGCCTTGCTGAATCTCCTGTCGGGCACGATAACCCGTTTTATCGCCACTGTGGTGATGGGCGCGTGCTTCGGCGCTCAGTTTTCTCACCGAGCGCGACCAGTGTCCAAGAGAGAGCGCCGCGACGCGCCGAATTCTATTTCCGGCGGTGAAGCGGGCGGGCGTCTCCACCGCCGCCGTCTCACCCGAATATTCGGACGTCGGCCGCCAGTTACGCGCGTGCCACTGCCGTCTACCACGAGGAGATTATATATACCTAGTGAAACGAACGTAATTTTTCGAGTTTTTCGATCTGTTTTGATACAAATCAGTGAACCTACCCCCACCCCACTGACCATAAAAAATTCCCGAGTGTCCGTTTTCGTTGTATAATAGCACGAGCCGAGACTTAATACGCCTAATTTATTTATTGTTGTCCTCGGGGTACCTTCATGTGTTTTTGAAAAATCCTAAACAAAAGTGATAATGATTATCTTTTGATTGCTGCATTTTCTTCAGGTGCTATACATTTCATCTGATCACTAAGTGTGCAGGGTACACAACAATCTTCGACTGTTGAACGCAGAATCTGTAATGTAATTATGTACGACAGGCTCTCGTGTAAAACTGTCTTGAGAGTGGAATTGTGAAAACAAAAACATACCGCCAGGATGCTTCGCCATGTGTTCGATCAAAACCATGATCGCTTTTGCTGTCATACCGGCTCGAAGTCCAGTTCTCACCATCGGATTGCCGTACCCGATGAACAAGTCGCAGGAAGTGGTAGTCAATTATGATATTTAATTTCTTTCCTTACGCGGTGCATTGATCGACCGAATACTTCCACGAGTCTATTTAGTTCCGATGACACTGCGATCTCTCTGTGATATTATAAATTAAGCATCCTGGTACAAAGTATAATCCTAATACGATCTGTGCGTTGTGTAGTTACCGCTGATCAAAATAATTATTCATGACTGGTGAATAGTAACCAGTGCGCATAATGGCTGCTCAGTACTCTTCCCTGCCGTTCGTGGACGATGCGGACCCTCAGAACAAACTTCACCGAGAGCCTCCGAAGAACGCTCTATTCGATTGTCAACCCCCTCCGCAATGTTTCGAACGCGTGCTTATTCCTCAAGTGCAAGCTCTTTCGTTGAACGCAGACGAAATCCCTCATAAACTCCAGGAAGTCGAGCAACCGCATCCTCAGGATACAAACAATAACGATCAAATCTTTTTTCCTGTTGCACTCGAATACGCCAACCCGGTTGACGATCGACCTGCGTTCGAGGATATTCCTGTAGTGACGTCGAGCAATGGAATTTTACGTCACGATGCCGAACCTTTCGAACCTGTTTACAGTCGCTATAAGCTCGATAACAGGCCGATATCCCTATGCGACGATTTAAACTCGTTCGAATTTAAAACGCCCAACATATTTTTGAAAGATCAAGTCGAGAGAAAACCGGTGTTGCCTCCGCCAGGATTCGGCTATCCCAATGAAGTGCCTTCGGCCGCTAAGAAAATTTGCACCACTCAAAAATGCGAAGACGACACTCTTGCGATCAGTCCTGAATCTGGTCACGGATTTCCTAGAAATCTCTATTCGGAACCTGACTTCTCAAAGAATTCACCGGCATTCTATGATCAAACTGGCGGCGAACGACACCTCTCTTGGCCGGCTCTTCCTTTGATATTAAACAATCCTTTTTACGACTGTTCAATGGCGTACGGCACTAATGGCGGACAAGGAGAGCAAATTGTCTTTCCTGAAGGCTATCTAGCTGTCGAAGATGCTTATATACCTCCATACTACATGCAAAATGGTGACGTTCTTCAGCCTAATTATGACGGCAGTACGATGGCGGCTCCGTTTTATTATGATGCCACCGTCACCACAGCTTCTGTAGATCCGTGGTCTCCGACAACTATGGCTGTCTGTCCAGGAGAAGATAACTATAATTACGATCCTGCACTAGCAGATATACAGACAATACCTTACATGCGACTGCCGAATACCGAATACCAACCGTATCCGGATTACGCCGTCGGTGTCGAAGACGTCCCGTACGTTGCGATCCCTGACAACACTACTTCTCCGTTCGCCCTCGAATATTACGACACGGCTCCCGAGAATACATATTCCGGCAGTCTGTCCCCTTATTTGGAAGACAAGTCACAAGTCTCCACCCACGACGATGGAGGCTATACAACACCTCAAGACTCTTACGATGTGTCGAGCACGGCTTCATTTACTGAAGAAATAGCAGATTTGATAGACCTCACTCGCGGTTGCAGTGCAGATGACACTCCGACCAGACCTGACGGCAGTCCTGAACCGCCGTCAGCGTTTTCGATAGACTACGACCAAAGCTCCATACATGTTCCGGCGACGAGTGTCAATAGAGATTCAGCAAGAGGTTCGTTGTCAAGAGATTTGGAATGTTTTGCCGCTGATGACGTATGTAGCGAACGATCGATTGTATCAATCGCCAATGAAAGCGGCGTAGGTCATGATGAAGAGCAAGAAGAAAATGCTCCAGCTTTGTCAGAATATATGCTACTTTTAGAAAAAGAATTAGACCAAGAATGGAAAGAAGACTTGCCTGTGCAATTTGCGGTCGGTAGTAGCATCACTCCTAATGCCTCCGTATCGATAGCCAACGACGGTGCTTGCAGCAGTTCACTCGTTGACAAATCGAAGGAAGTTACCGATGAAAAAAATTCAAGATCTTCACTGTGCGGCGGAGATCCTGTCATTGAAGCTGAAGGCGAGGAAAAGGATAAAGGATGGGGATGGTTGCCGTGCGGCTCGCGCGCTGCCGAACCCCCGTCACAGCAGATAAGAGTTATGGATCCTGAGGGAAACACCTTAGGAATAGAAGAATGCGCTCCCGGGACCGAGAAAGTCCAACCGGTAGTGGAGCCGCAACCTGAAAAGCAGGAGGTTTGCATACCACTCATATATTATAGCACAAAACTATATATTTTATTAATTACGATATCATAATACTTTGAAGAATTCACATGTATTATTTATAATAGTTGAATATATTCACTGAATTTCAATTCTATTTGTTGAAAAAATCGTCGTTGGTTCTTTCGATTGTCACAGCATCATCAACTTAGCTGCAAAATCGAACCAGTATCTAAATCCACAGCAGAAGGAAAAATATTACAACTCAATGATGTATTTATCAAGTATAAACATTTTGAATTAAAAGCGTCATCTACTCAATCCACGTTATTACACAAAAATATATTCAGTGAAACTATTCAACTAGTTTTTCAACCACTTTTCATTAAACTCCAAACATTTATTTGAACGCGTGCACTCTCGGTGCATGATTTTAGCTATTTTTATGGAAACAATATCATTTACTTGTATATTTAAATGACATGAGTTCTTAAGTTATATTGACAATGTCATTTATGTTTTAGTTTACATATGCTCTCGTATCCATTTTTCTCCACAACAACCTTGTGTGTGTATATGTATTCTAATCCGTATTTATTAATGGCCAGTACAAATCCAATTCATTGGCATCATTCCACACACGCTACTTCATATTTCAGTTAACATACTTCGTAATATTCTGCACATTTCAAAGTTTGTCAACAGCCTCGGCAATTATCACACCATTGTCAAGCCATTTTTGCCACGTAACAATAACCTGAATGCTTCCCGATGCTTACACAATTGCATATATAATTACTTCACTTTTTTATTGCTTTTATTCGGTTAGTATGATTGGTTAAAGCCCTTAATATATTCCATATTAAGTTATATCACAGCGACGATACTGACTAAAACTCGATAAATATTGAAATAATGGATGGTTGTACAATATATCCGGGCAACTATTGTTTTGTGTGTTTTATGAAGTGCTTGCATGGCCGTAAGTAATATCATTTGACTTCGTTAGCGGTAGTGTTATTATTTTAATGTAATTTACAGTATGAAACCATCAGAATATAAATTAGAACCACGGTATTGGAAAATGACATCTCAGTCATGGCTTTGAATGACGGTTTATATTCATTATTTAAATAAATATATGCGCAAATTTGTGATGGAAAGTATTTACACTTTGCTCTTTTGACACTTACAAACAAGTGCATCAAAAAGTGAAATATATTATGTGTTGAATTGTGTTTTGAATGACTGACTCGAAGTATTACTTAAACTCATTTCAAAACGAATTTCACCCACGTATACTGACTTGACATTGTAGTATTAATATGCGATATGAATGATGTGATTATTTAACCTCAATTGACGAGATAGAAAAATGGCGAAGAAGAAAATAGAAAGGAGTCATTGACTAGCTGTACCGAATAGCGAATTTCTTTCGCCCACCGAGTGGCGCAGTCAGCTGAGAGATTTTTTAAATTTAAAATTACCCGCCGTCTTGGAAAGCGTCCATTTGTGTTGCAATGGAAAATATTCCCCTGACGTATGTCGTGTAGTGCCCGCACGCGTGCGCACTCGCCCTTCATTCGCCATTGGCAACACATTACATTCGCCTTCTTCGTCGACTTCTTCTTTATTACAATTTTCCCGATTAAATAACTTTTGCGTGCTCGGATGCCCTCGACACGGCAGTGCTATGTTTCACCCATTTCTTTCATATTTCGTTCAAACATTCATAGTTAATAGCATGTTTATTTTCGAATTCCCAAATTATCTGAGATGTGATCTATGTATGCAATAATTTATTAACTCGCATGCACCCGTATGAATCGGATTCCCAATTTTAATTTGAAATATATGATATAATAAAAATGCGGATTAACGGGGCGTTGTGCTATGTTATACTTTTGCACGAACGTCATCGTGCGAATGAATGATGCATTCTCTTTAGAGAGCTGTAAGCTCACTCGGAGCCGCCCGTCGGCAGTAAGTTATCTTTTACATGCACTCCCTTGTCTAATATTCTAGTCAATATGTTCTCAAAGAAAAAAACCAATGTTAAGTCTAAATGTATGTCTTAATGATAGACGAAGAGCCGATTAGGTTTTGTAAGTGTCTTGCCTTCGCTATGAAGCATTTTTGCTAATTTTTTTTCAATATAGAAAGCGGGTATGCGTGTGTTTATCCCTCGGTTAGCCCTCGCGCGAGAAACGTATCCTTCCCACCTCCACTCGAATCTATTTAACCAACTTAACATTTGGCATCCGATCGAGTCATGATGCGACTGACTTCAGTATGTTAGTAAACACATGTCGTGCGTTAACTTTTAAACTAAGTATTTTTGTATCGGAATCTTTATTCGGTCTTGTAATATTTTTTCACAACAAACATCTGCGGAATGTGAAAATTCTCAAAAATAATTAATATCGTTCAACGTTTCGGCCAGTAATATTTTGCCGATCATATGGACTGAATTCAATACATTTTTCACTCGATCGCTGCTGAATGCCCTCAGAATGTTTCCGGACGTTCAATCGAGAAGCGCAAAATATATTTTAATATCATACTGTGTAGCGAATTTATTCATGTTACTGAAATACTTGCCCTCATTTATACCGATTTCATCGAAAGATCTGAATACGTTTATTTCTGACTAAAATGGAATCACTATTTTTTTACCCCCACGTTATAATTTTTTTTGTACAAAATAAATGCATCAGTGGTCATTTGGATTTTTTTGCGAAATATGACTATTCCTTCAGATCACATGTAACTTCACTCAACCGAGGAAATATAATAGAAAACAGGGAAGCCTTCCGTCAGCAGTAGTGAATCGATTGCGGTTCATAATTCCAATTATTACCAACCCAAGCTCAAATCTTCATCCATTAGTTGACAAGTCGACAAATTGTAGATTAAGACGCTGATCTATGTTTGTGTGCTGGGCACAAGACGTTCCTATTAAATATCCATCTATTTGTTCCAAGTTACACATGAGAGCCAAATTATGGTTTTACGTTCGTCCAACTTTACATTTCCTATCGCGAGAATCAACTGTCAACATTCCTGCTTGCCAATTCGCTTTCCTATTTCCAAAAAATTTGCTCTGTCACATATCTAACCTAATCATCGAGGTGACTATTCGTTGGGAAAATGGTGTAGGCTATTTTCCGTCGTCGATGACGAATGCTTATTTCATGCGGACAAGCTTTCAACCTTGTTGATTTGATTTCAGAAGACGCGTGTTATGTAAAATTTATCACTGCCAAGTTCATTAAATTGATGAACATTCTTTATACTTGTCTCCTGAAAATATTTGATTAAATATCCACTGTAATTATTTTTTTTATTCAAAAATATTGTCGTCTTCGCTGACTAATAGGTGATGTATTTATTATCCGGAAATATTCCATTTTCATGTTTACAAAGCATCGGTTATTTCGACACCGGACGAATACTTAAGTTACAATAGTCCTCCTACGTGCATTTTCTCTTTCGTTATTTTTGTTTTCGTTTTATGTTATAAAATGTCTTACATTGCTCGGTTTCATTTCAAGCGAGTGCTCCTAAACGTTTTCGACCATGATTATTAGTTTTTATTTAACATACAATCCGAAGTGAAGAACTCTTGAAGTTCCTCCACTAACAGTCGTATCTGAGTGCTTTGTATTGCATTGCTGCATGAGGACGAACTATTACGGCTTACGATAAGATTTCTCATGATTTTTCCGCTCGTAATTTTGAGACTCGTTGTTTTCATGCGTCAAATATTTTTTATCTAAACACTAGATGAAAAAAATACAACAGCCGTTCAATTAGTTAGGTATTTTGCGGTCACCTCTTCTTTCGAGTATTTTATGTATATTATCATATATTTAATGATACTTTACAATATTTTAATGAGCGTAACTTTGTGATAAAGAATAGTTATTGTCGAATGAAAACGTGTCAGTTTGAAACTCTGTGCTGTCATATTGTTGGCTTTGGTTAGCTGATGAATACTATTCAAAAGATTTGGAGTATCGTTTCTATTATTATATATTGGCGTCAATAGATACTGAGATAATTTTTTAGCCATGAATTAATTAATATTGACACTTGAAGTTACATGACTTCAGCATATGGTGCCTTTGTAATTTTCCAACTGTAAAACTAATAAAGATCTATACACCTTTTGGTTATCTACTACGCCATATAGTATACACGTTGTTCCATGTCTACTATTTTAAATGCTTATATATTTTTGTGATATCGTTCGGCGCACAAATAATGAAGCAACGTTCCTTCTGTGACGCGCCGCGAGATCTCGCCACTTTGCCTGTTTTCCGCCGTCGATCGGTCAGCTGATTCGCGGCGTCGATTTTCATCGCGCGATTTTCCCGCCAGATGTCTCCTCTTCGCTCGCAATAATAAAATTATTTCCCGACCAGTGGGCGGTATAGAATTATGATCTCTCCGCTATATTCAATAGTGGTAATTCTTTGTTTCGTATTATAAATATAAATGAAACTGGCACGTGCCTAGCTTGTTTGCGTGCTCGCTTTTACGTATAGGACTGGTTCGCTGTTGACATCGATTAATGTTTTACTATTTTAGTTTTCAATATTGGACGATTTTTTCTTAATTTTCAAGTTCTAGACTGAATATACATTTTAATGCGGATATCGGCAATCCATTTGAAACAACAGATAATTTAACGTAGGCGTACGTTTTAAGGAATGGTTAAGCCATACCTGATAATATATTTATGTGTATAACGGGTTTGAAAAGCTTCGTTTGAAGAACGAACTTATGCAGAACAAACATGATTCAATTTTATGATACAGGCATCCACAATTTTTATTACTATTACCGCTTTAAAACGCCAATAAAAACTGAATTCATCGATTAAAATTGTTGAATATTCAACTTTTTTTCCTTCACTGGTACATCTTTACAAACAATGTTGGGATATACGTATACATGTATTCTAAATTATTTTAAACTGGTAAACTTCCATATGTGATTTATCTCCCAAGCACCATCAGTCGGAAATATTAATTATATGCATGTATGATGTATGTTTAATAAATTATATGCACTTTTACCCGAGTTTTTAAATGGAAAATAAATAAATATCGAAAATACTTGAACTAATATATATCATTATTCAAGCGTCATATCAAACTCTCATCGATATTTGCGACGTACGTAATTTTCTTATAGTGTTTAGTATACATCAGCGACATATTAAAAAAAAATCTTAATGCTTAGTCACATTAATTATATAAACAATAGTATACGTATATCGTTGACAAAAAACTTTTTATCACTTTAACGATTACATTTATCGTTTATTTCGATTTAGTATCTTAACTTAAAACTATGTTTTCATTTAAAGTCACTTCAAAATTATCTATGTAGGTTAAGTTAGCATTAAGTCGTCACTTTGAGAAGATTTCCAAATTTACTTTTTCTTATCGAAAAAAAAACACGTGTTTCATTATTTCGATGCTCAATACTAATGCATAATATAAATCTAAACTAACTGAATTCAGTCGTAGAGTATATTAACTAGCCAGTATAGTAAAGGTTTAAGACATTAACTTTCTTGAGTTACATATTTCTCTACATCAACAACAATGTAATCGCAAAATTGTGTTTGTAATCTTAAAATAAGTAGGAGATAATTATTTTAGGGCACGTTATTTCTCTAGAATAATCAATGTATGGAATCTCATTAACACTTTGCCAATTAATTCTAACGCCAATGAAATGTTATATTTAAAAATAGCACCGATGAATTCATCTTCTCTTCCTCTCTAATGTCATCTCCCTCAATCGGATAATTCAATTTCGTAACGCTTCAGTTTCACCATCATCGTCAACTCTCATCATATACGCTATTAATAATATTTTCATCACACTCAAAGGTATCTATCTGCCCACTCGGGGGCGACTTGGTGCAAACGTACACGGTTTGCATTTGTTGTCATATACAAAGTTTGCGGGCCGACTGCCAGATTTTTTGCGTCCCGCCAACCGACTAGTGATGTTCGAGCTTTTCCTCTGCTAATTGAACATAACATGCGTATATTATATTTGCGATAGAGCCTCTTATTAAATTGAATTCGCCTGTCCCAAAGTGTGAATTAATAGTTTAAATTTTCTTGAACGATTATCTTTATCATATAATGCTATAGCATTATTTTGAAATTCTGCCACTACTACCTTCCCGCAGAAGCTCCACACCTTAAGCTTGCAAGGTGTATTTCACACTGAAGCTTTCAATGTTTTTTTCCCCGTGCATAAGAGTATACAATATTATGATAAATAATGAAACAACTTCATTAATTTTAGTTATCCTTATATAAACAATAGATATTTCCCGTAACTTCTTACAGGTAATAAAATTATCATGTTTATTGGTCGTAGTGATATGTGCAACCATATGTTTATCTTTGCAAGTACTATAAGGAGTACTCGAGGTCATGCATCGTCGTCTGTATCGCCATATTCGTCGAAAGTCTGTCGCATTTAATGTCTGACCATATTTTGGCGTCGACTGATCTGGCCAAATGCCGTCACAACACACCGCACACATGGCTGTTATGCAACAGTTGCAATCTTAAATATACAAATACTTATATTTACATTAGGATTACTAGGTCTATAAGTCAAATATCTATGAAGATATTCATTCGTATATTAATACAGAAATGTGAATTTCTTTTTCTCTTAGTTTTTCTTCATCGCATGGCGATAATATAGTTTCGGAATAATTAATATGTTGCAAAAGTTTAATAAAAAAAATTGTCTACGCGTCACATTATGTACACGGTAATTATGTGTGCAATCTATACATGAATGGTCGACGAAAAGTTAGTGATCCTTATTGTATTTAATTATGTAGTTTTAGGTAATTCTAAACTTTTCACGCTGCGTGCCACATCCCAAAACTAACTGACGCAAATAATATTTTTTTGGAATAAGCATCGAAAATTATTGTTTCAATGCTCTCTCTACTCGGTCCGAGCAATTCATTTGGTGTGACATGTGATTGATGGATTTGTTGGAGAAACTTTGTCAAAATTGATCTGCGTAACAGCCTCTTCAATTGAGTGAATTCTTCAATTGACGCCGTTTAACCTTCTCAAACAGTTCGCATATCAATAATGACACCCCAGACGCCCATAAAAATGTTCGTCATAATTTACCAGCGAAAAATATATTTTTTGTTTTATTTCTACGAGCTACAGTTGTCTTTTTCAGTAAGTTTCCTATTTTCTTCGGCGATATTGATAATGGGATAACTGGCATATTTACTTTAAAATTACACTAATATTTTCTAGAAAATCACATCATTTATGCACGAACCTTTCACTAAATTGTGATGGAATTTTTGTGTATTCTCATTAAAGTATATATATAATATAATGTCAATTTATCAGCGGATGTAAAAAAGCAATTTTACCGAAATATACATTCTTGTTTATTTAGCACTACTTGAAGCGAAGTTGCGCTCAATTTGACCGTTATCAAAATAATATTTTCTTCCAAGAACAATGACTCGACGTTGGCACGATTATTGACCACATTAGCGTCTTTCGCTTTGAAAGTAAATTATGACTGCAAAAATATCACCCTCGCCAGCATTTGCCAAATTTACACGGGGAAAAGATTCCTTGGGCGAATAAGTCACAAGTCAAAATTTTCACTTCAATTTTTCTAGAGTGAGAAAAATTCGCAACACAAGAAAAGTGGCTCGTTCGGCTGGCGGAAGATTTTTTTTTTTGTTTTTAATTTGTCTATTTTGGAACGCACACACTTGACCGAGCTCCGAAAAAATATCGAAGCCCACGCTGCAAATAAATTATTGCGATTTATTTTTGAAGACGACATCGTTTTTTGCTTATATTTAACTATTTGTTTTAAATACGTTTACCACCTTTTCCATCCTACTCGTTAGATAAACATAAACATTTTAAAAAATCTAAACTTACAAGATTCTATTTTTATAATGATTTAGGGAGTATAGTACGACGTACGTAATATAAGTATGTTATCATATGAACCAGCACTATTTTATACATATAAATAAAAATGTCAATGTTCTAAATCTTAAATCTCCGAAAGTTCTTCAACGATTGCCTTGAAATTCTGACACAACGTTGCATTCGAACACGCGCGCATTTTTATATACTTACTATTATATAGATGTCACACATGTGGCAGGTAAAAACGTGTTTTTTTTTTAAAACAGCGCCATTATTTTAAATAAAACTGAGCCACAGCAACGTGTGGCCAGTTAAATTTACTATTAAAAGTAAGTTACTTATAGGTGACATCGGTTATTGAGATCGAGAGTTTGCACGAACATATAAAAAATTAGAGTTTTCCACCAGTGAGTGATCGCGAGGATTATAATTTACTCTATACAATACCAGTACAAAGTGCAAATATATTTAGTCAATTTGTATCGTACTTAATTTGTTTCTTATTTATAACAAATAATACGCTTTACATGGAATGCGTAACTAATAAATAGGCTTAGTATTGAATGCAATCATTTAATGAGTTCCCTATATATTACGCAATGTATTTGTTTAATAATGCGCACGATAAATGTTGCAGGAAATTGTCCGTGTGTATTATTTTGATTTATATGGCTTCCGCAAATTCATTCGAAATGAAATTATTGGTTTTGTACCATTAAAATGCTGAATGCATTCACAATATTATACTAACAGAACTCTTAGGCTTAAACTTACACCGTATCGAAAACTTGCGTATAATAGCTATGTACAAATTGAATATATCTACATCGGATGGATTCATTCTTAAGATGTATGGAAAATAATCTCATTGAGTCATTTCCAAAAGCATTTTCTCTTTCTTTGGCAAATATTATTTTTAGTTGTGACTGTGTTGGACGCTAAGAAGATCTCCCACCCTCCGTGAGCTACTGAATACGTTTTTCCGTGAAATAATTGCCACTATGTTTACGACAAGCCAAACTTTATAGCACCTGATAGAACACTTCGCAGATGTGTCGGTTTCCACGTGCTGGCTTATCAATTCGCCATTTTTAGCGGTCAAAACGTATCTCAAAACTATTGTCCATTTACATTATTCATCGTCTTATCGACATCATAAAATGCATCGCGTGCAAATCTAGATGACCTCTTGCAGATAATTCACTTCCTGCATTGATTAAATTATACATTTGATGGGGATTTTGCACGCTAAGCCGACATGATCTTTTCATCTTACCATTTTATTTGTTTTTTCACAAATAATAAACTTGCTACGACTACTGTTACAATGAAGGGGTGTAAATGTATTTATGTTATGTGTTTATTTAAACTTGGCATTAATTAACATTTTAACAAAGCTGGATGTGATTAGTAGTAGTTAGAAATGATAAGGCTGTATTCTTATATTCGTGAAGAATATTATAACGATGGCGCCGTTATAAAAGCAGATCACAGGTTTGATAAATCATTCGTAAGAATGTTTGATTGTCGTTAAATTTGAGATAAAAAAGATGAGGAGAACATTTGTCCGTCGACCGTCACTTAAGTTGATGGGTAGACCCAAAAATAATTACGAGATGATGATGCCTGAAGAACCTAACCTAACCAAGTGTGTAGCGGGTTTATGATAATAATTTATGCTCTGCGGAATGTAACGAATGTAGTCAGTCGCATTGGCGATCTCTACATAATATTTATCCCTAAATTAAAGCGTTAGCGTATATCATTTTTATCTACCCCATTCTATGTCAACAAAACGATTTCCAGTCTGAATATAATGAATGCAGTATGCTTTATTTCACTTTGGCCGTGATAATAAGTTGGCGTATACATTTATGCACACCGCACGGTGCACACTTCGCCTGCCAAATTTAATGGGAAATTCATTGTCTTTGTCGTTGTTTATTCAATACAGAATTCGAAAATTATAAACATATCAAAATATGATTATTTTATCTGACTGTAAAATCCACAAACTCCAGGCATGAAGGTCGATGCAAATTTATACGTAAGTTTTCCTTTTTGTTTGTATTGTGTTTTGCTAATTATTTGAAGAGTTTCTCGTTAAGCTAATTATTACAAAAATGAAGACAATTTACAGAAGACGTTCACAGAATCTTTGAATTCAATATATACCTTTTCAATAATGACTAAACGTTCAGTGAAATCGTTTTTCCGGAAGTTGCATACAAACCGAGGCGATCTAGTCGAGTTATACACAAATGCGTCGCGGCGCTCTTGCCATAAATGCGTACTGCACTATCCTAAGCCAATAATTTATGTTTTCTCATCATTGTACAGATGGAATCGATCGATTGTTTATGTCGGTTTGTTACCTTGAATTTTCATCGTGCCATATGCTCCAATTTTGTTTTACGAGCATCAAAGACGTCGTCTGTGACCATGGACGAAGATAACGATAGGCAATTCGTATAATATACACGAGTCTAACTATATGTCTAATCCACTCTTGGCAAATTCTAATTTTAGTTAAATTAACCTACGAATTCGATGACGTGAGAAACAATTTAAGAAACATTTCTTTAAAACTTGAATGTGCAATATTGTTTAACACTTTAACACACATACGAGGTTTTCTTTATATTAAATTAAATCAATTGATTTAGCATTTGCGGAATCTACAATAATTATTACATATCCACTAAATTTATGGCTGTAGTTTTTGTCCATGATTATGGTAATATATCACCATTCTCAAGATTGTAGAAACTCTTCGCGTAGCCAACGCATCCACATTCAGAAATTGAATAAGTACTTCACCTACAATGCAGAAATATTATTACCTGGTAACCGCAAGGTTAGCGTGCTTGCTTCTGATTGCTGGTGACAATTCCCACATCATTTATAATCCAAAAATAAAGGACTAGATGCCCATTGGGAATAGCAATTGCCTGACAGCCAATCCTCGCGGAAAATTATCTTGGTCTTCACGTTGGAGAGATCTCTAGTATGATAATTAATATTTTTAAGGATGTAAGGAACCGGAGTAGATGTCGGCGAATTATTTTATTTTTGCACAATACGTAATTAATACTTTTATTTGTAATATACAAAATTTTATCTCACTTTTTAATGGACCGTTCTGAATGAACAATTAATATTATTATTTACAGCCTCCGAGGGCTGAAACTGTGATATGAAATCTGAATTTTTATTCTGTGTCATTCCGCACGTAATGCATCAAGTTGTAAAGTTCTCGGTGCGAAGAAATAACACATTTTACTTTTGTTTACAACAGCATTATATTGTTGTCTAACTACTATGAGTCCAATGTGTCCGTCTACTCTATATCTATATTTACTCATTGAACTAAATATACAGTTATAATAATATCATTCATTCTTCGAAGCCGTGCATTGACCATGAAAGTCTGATCTCTGCAGCCGTGGAGGTTATCGCTGTTCAATTCGGTTGTTTTATGATCTTTCTTGATGTTATCTCTGTCACAGCATCCGCCTTATGCTTACTCATTTAATACAGGTATTATCTCTAAACGTTATGTAATAATACATTTATTCGTTTTAACACCGTATACTTACATCTCTGACTATTGAGAATAAGTAAGTCACTTATAAAGTTATTGAAATAATATGAATATGTGTTTATGTAGCATGCTAACTGTGGATTTATTTTACAGTTTTTGTCGTAATATGTTGTCACATAATCTTACATTCATCTCTTTTGTACCGTCGAGTACAGTATCCGTGTGATTATGAAAACTTGGCAGAAGAGTTTGCAAATTTCTTAAAATTTTAAATATACCACGGATTCTCATCGTTGTGCTATATTTATTCGTCTTTCTCTATTTACAAATATATGATTAAACAACATGAACTGCGTATTTGTTTTTCTAAATATGCCAATATTTTTGGCTTGATATCTGAACAACAGCATTGCTCACATTGTTACTGTTTTTGTATTTTTATATTAATTCTAATTTCTGTTGATGCGAACAATCTTGCAAGCCACGATTGGTATTTATACTGCAATGAGTAGACTACTAATTAAATATAACTAATTAAGTCGACTCAAATGTATACTTTGATTTCGCAGGAAGTCGCTATAATAATTATAATATAAGTAATCAAAGTGTTTAAACTATTTAATAAAAAAAAACAACACTCATTCACTTGTATGGAATATACCTAGATCAAGATTTGTTAAGCGCGATGTTAGCATTAAATATTTCTTAAAGAGTGCGTACTTCTGAATGAAAACCATTCTCGTCGAGTAGTATGCTTATCACACACAAATATTTATAATTATTATCAGCCGGGAATAAATTGTTATCTATAAAAATGAATTCAATGCGTGCCGGAACTAAAATAATTTCTTTAAAACAGTGACGCGACCAGTTGAAAAATGTCAACGTCCTTATTAATATTATTAAATTTAGACGTTTCTCCAGACATCCGAATCTCATTTAATTAGTTCTCCACTATCTCGGCCCGCGATGTAAACCATCACTCAGTCGACGTTGCCCAACATAAAGTTTACGCATGCCCCGATTTATAACAATATATTTACGTGCATCTTCTCCATTTAGATATTTCATCAATGGCTCTATTTTAAAAAGCTTTTTACAACATTACAGTTTCTGTATACATGAAATGTTCGTTTTTGCAATTTATTTCTCTCTATTATTTTTCCAGAATATACCGGATTTTATTAATCATTCATTACTCGGTTAAAAGAAAAAAATAAGCAAGGTATTTTGGCGAGTCCATTTCAGCGATATGCTATTTTACAAATGTATATCACTCAACGTACTCATCTGACAAATGAAACGATAAATTATTAAGTGACACATAGAGACCCAAACGCAAAGAAAAATCTTAATTCGTTATGCTTTAAAGCCCGCCGTGGTAGATTTTATTGAAATCGAAGAAAATATACGTTTATAAAAGTGAGCGAATTAGAGCGATATAACATATAGGATTGTATTAGAGATCGGTGAGAATTTAACTTTGTTTTCAACGATGACAGTTAGAGCTAGTTTTCCACTGAATATTTTGATAAATAATAATGGAAATACCCCTATCTACCATATGTTATTGATTATCGTTTCCGTTATATTGGCTCTGTCTTTAAATCATAGTTATAGAAAAATTATTTGTCAATAATGCATGATTGCAGTGTACCTGATGAATCAATCCCCGTCTACATAGAATTGATTTGATTTTAACATTGTAACGATCAGCATATTTATTTTAGAACTTAACTAGGAAAATACTGTGCATTTAAAAAAATATGAATTTTATTTTGTGGAATAAGCATTTTTTATTATAATTTTAACTGTATGTTAAACAAACGCATTTTTTATCGAGGAAATAATTTATTCAAAGCGCAATGAACTTATTATCGTATTATAGAAACTCGCATGCGACCGCTGCATTTCCGCATGCATATAGCTAATTAATACGATCGCGCGGGGCTTTGCGGGCGAGCTCTGTCTGGTGCAGTCGGAAAATCCGTCGGCCACTGGCAGCGACCAGTCGCCGGTACGTTTGTTTGACAGCCGACGCCCTCGTGGACGGGAAGCTCGACTTGACTTAACCCACCGCTCAGTTGTTTATTATTAATCACTATTATTGCCGCGATTACCTATCCGACTGTCTCACGGCGGAACGTGACTCTCCTCACAGCGCCCGGAGACGATTCTCTCATTACAACTTGAACTGCTGTGATGTGCGCTTCGTGATTATCGCACTGGCCTGTTCAATTAAAACAATACGCATTCTACAGAGCGCTCTATAGCAACAGTGTCAAATAATAACATAAATTCCAAAGTGCACTCGTATCGGGAATCCCTTGCAAAATCCTTAAGGTTGTGTGTCTTCAAAATAACTTTTCAAAAGTTTTTTAAGTAATACTATTTATTAATGGATGTGCTCGTGCTTAAGTCTATATATTTATATTGATTGATCACAATTTTAAATGTGACGGATATGTACTGTATATTATTATAACACAATATAGACGATCACTAAGCGATTTGAACGTGAACTTTTATCTTATATTCAGCAGTCTCTTGCGAGATATAATGGGAATATAAATCGACCCTTCGACATTTAAGTTAATGTGAATATAATGCTCTTTGCTTGCTGGTGCGTTGAGTGTCTGGTATCATCATTGGCAGGATTTTCGAAAATAATCATGACAGACAATAGAAAGGAAGCTCCGCGCACGTCTCTGGCGAGGAGACCGGCTCCAAACGTCAAAAAAGAATCGCGCAGGCGGTCTCGTACCGATTCGCACCCGAAACGAACCGAATTCAATAATAATTCGCATACAATCGATGACGATGTCGTAAACAATAATATAGTGAATCAGAGTTTACGAAAAAGTTCTTCAATGTGCGATGGAAATACATCGGCATTAGATTTGAGGTTATCTTCTGAAGGAAGTATTCAGTATGAAGGAAACTCGTCATCGTCGTCGCCATTCTTCAGACGTTCTTCTTCGGGGTCCAAACCGGACCTCTCCGTCAACTCACACGACGTGCTCGACACCAAAGACGTGCCTTCTCTGACGTACTCTGCGTTGATTGAAGCAGCGATGCCACCGCTGAGGAAGCTGAAAAAACTCCTGGAGGAGCGAGGTTACAAGTGGAACGATCTAATCAAACTTTTGAATTCCCTCGCTGAAGCAATATTCGCGACGGAAGGCGTCAATAGCACACTCGGACAGGTATGAGGAAATGAAAATTAACGTTTGTCGATATTTAAAAATATTTATCGTACATTATACAACCCATATTAGATTAATTTAAACTACCCCTTTTCATTAATTACTACATTAAAAATTGCATTGAATTAATATTTAGCTATTTTTTCTTTATTTTCCAATAATTCTTATCCGGTTTCTGCTTCACGTATAATAACATATCGTGTAGTAACAGCGCTCTAAAATATTTAAATATTAATTAATTATACAGTTTCGATAAGAAATATTTTTTTTATAAATATGTTGGGTCATTCTTGTTTTATTTTTTGGGTGAACTGATTTCGAATATTTTATTTGTAACATTCATTTACTATTACAGAATATATTTGATGATATTTTTGTAATATTTTTTTTTCAATTTCTTCATGAATATGAATCGACCCGCTGTGTTCCATTCAAATACTTATTCACCAATTCCATACACTAAAACATAACAAATAGCGATTCCGTCACAGTCCTTAATATCAAAGACGTAAATGTGGGAGATTTTTATTGAATAATAAGTACTGGTCCTTGTATTCCTGTCCTGTTGACCACGTCCTTTCGCGGGGGTGATGTTACTTATCACAAAATAAATATCTCTCGTATGAGACAGCTGGCGAATGTTTCAGGCCAAACCGTGTAAATAAAATGAATGCCACAATTAATGGCGCCGTATTGTACATTTCGACGAAATTCGTCGAGCGATATTAATCACCAGTGATCACCCACAATGATCTCTTTCTCGATTCATTATAATGTTACGTATTTAGTCATTTCTCGACTGTTCAAATAAGTATGATACGATGTGAAGTTATTGTTTATTTTAAAATGTGCCATATTATCAATGATAAATGTATATTTTGATAAAAAAAAATATCTACACACGATTACGACTTAATTGATGCCTAGACGAACGAGTGACATGTCAGTTAAAATAACGATCGATAAGTCCGTAGTACTGACTAATTACGTTACAATTCAAGGGAATTGTGTAATTTTTTAAAATTACATATTGTATTAACACTACCTTAGCAGTTTAGTAATTCTCACATTCATGATAGAGCAATAAGGATATTCTAACTTTTAATGAAAACATATATTATTATGATCATAATAATTGACGGAACCGTTCGGTCGACGGAGTTGGTCGCATTCCCTCAATCTATTTTCCCAAATTAAAAATATTCGCGCACTACCAGTTGAAGAACGATATTCCAACGCAATTAGTTATATGTTCTGAGAGGTTTTTTCTTTCGTCTTTAAGACAGATTTTCCATAGATTTTCTTTGTTTAATGTTGACAAGCAAAAACGTGACAATACGTACAAATCGCTTACATGTTTTCGTGTCCTCGTTGAATCTGATTCACAGCGCCCGTCGTTTACCTTGGTCAACCGATTATTATCTCGGGACAGCGTGTACCTATCGAGTCAATAACATTTGCAATAAGCCGATCAAAAATGTTGTTTATTTACAGAATTCCAGACCGTTGCAATAAAAAATATACCACTCGTTTTGATATCTTAATACACCTATAATCGCTTTTACTGTCATTATTTATTTCTCTCGTAATTCCTCTTCTATATTAAGTTCAACGCCGTCGTCACCTTGTGATGCACAAATACAATGCTTAATTATTCATTCTTCCCTTTGTGATATTACAATAAAATCGATACCTTTGTTCTACTCTAGAAATATGATCTTCCCTCATTGATTGACTTTGTTCATTAGTGCATAATTATTATATAATTACGGTTCATCTCGAGTTATCCTTCCTTTGTTCAAACCTTATATGCAAAATAAGCAATTGAAAAAATGAGGACCGGTTTATGATAGGCAGCTCATAATTATTGCCGTACTATAATAATTACGATATCCAAAACGACGTCGGGAACCAAACTGTAGTTATTTTTTTTCGAAATATTATAATTGCAATTTGATCGTTAATCTGACGTGAAGTTTGATGTAAACTGTCCATTAAACACTTTTATGCCCCGTAAATTAATATAATTTATATGCAAATATATTTCCGATTTTTGGCACAGACTTGCGCGATATTTGAAATTCTTTACAGTTTTTACTTGCTGTGTAATCTATATAAACTTGTGTATATTAATTTGCTGTACCTATATTATAATTAATAATTCGAACGAATACGATGCGATTTCTTGCAAAAGAACTTCAGTGAAAGCTGACTTGTCTATTTAAATTAGATTTTGTGCCTACTAGTTCTCACTGCTTTGTCTTTCTAAATATGTTACATTGTTTTACCACAAATATATATGTTCTGCGTAAAATATGCTTAATCCCATTAACGGGTAGTTTGGCTCGAGAGAAATGCCAACATCGCATTTGATACCTTTTATTCGCGTGCCAAAACCGCCAATAGATCACCGCTCAGGTGTCGAACACCATAAATCAATTTGGACGTCATACCGACATACGCCACTTAGCTTTGAAATGATACAGCGTAAATTACCATAATTTTGGTTGTAATGGTATTGGCTGAATTATTGAATAATTTTTAAATGCGTATGCTATTTACTACGTTTGATGTGGTCTCTGTTTTATTTTGTTTAAGTGACATTTGGCTCGTATGATATACAACTGGAATAAATCAACGTGCTTTATTAATGACGATGGCCACGTGTGTCGCTTTAATATTACGAATAATGGAAATTCATCGTTATTGTCAAACATTTATCAGTAAATGTAAACGGAGTATGAGTTTTTTACCAGCAAATAAGCTTAATCTGATAATTATATAGATATATATTATTTAGGATCGACATTCTTAAAATTCAAATATATTATACATAGTTCACACCATAGATTTATTTGATTCCATATTCAACAATGACAGAATTTCCCAGGTCTCAATCGGCAATAGCTTCCCAATCAGTATACGTACAAACAACTAACGACGCACGCGACATATCCCGTTGCGGAATAAAGTGCGGTGCGTCACCCCCCATACCTCGCAGCCGATTCCACTTGACCGTCAGCGCCAAACTCATCTTCGCATACATTATGATCGCTGCCAGGAGTTATATGAGGAGCTTTTATAAGGGCAGTTCAAATTCAACACGTGTTACTTTGTTGTTTTTTTTCCATTCAATATGTTACGATTACCATCTTCCCAATCTAGCATTTAACGATTTCACTATCTATCTTAAGTCCATTACAGAACTGAAAATGTTAAAGGAAACTTACTACAAAATTTGACACATGATCTGGTCAATTTAACGTCTCCTTGCACTTCTTATCCACGATAATGGTCACTCCGCTATAATTTACCTTTTTTCGTTTTATGGTTTACTTACAATTTCAATTACTTAAGTACCCTATATCTACTCGCCCCTTCCTTACACCTGGCTTTAATCAGCCGTATCCCGGAGTTCTGATATTACTAAGCGATCAAAATGGAAATGTCCCGGGAGTAAATACAAATTACCCAAGACTTAAGTGTGCTGAAGATAAAAGAAATAGAATACAAAAGAGGGAAGTGAAAATATGGAGACTTATTTGGTCATACAATGTACGTGAAGAGATCATTATTACGCTTGCCATATGACGCCGCAAGCTTTTTAAAAGCAATAAAACACGTCCTTGTCGCAACCAAATCGGATGGCCCGATGTATCCGACAGTTGTTTCGACCGATTTGAGTAACTTTCCCTGTTCTTTACACCTTCTTAGATATGTCTACTTTTTGTGTTTAGCACCTAAAGTTCAACTGAAAAATTCATCATCTAGTGCGCAAGTTCGTTGAAAAATATTTGCACTCTTTCGTTCTTTCATAAACTAGCTATCCGTTATGTATGCGGCCAATCTCCATCACGGCGTCGCATTTATCGTCGATTGATAGGTGGGTAAAAGAAAAGCTCCTTTCGCACCTGAAAGCGCTTCGCATTCACTCCGGTCCACCTGCCGGCGACTCGAGATTCGCTCGCCGTCCGTCGCGGCGGTGGGCGACGCTCGATTTATTAATTCGGACGCATTTCTCTTTCGTCTCGCCTCATCGCCCGATTCCACAATTACGTTACATTTTTTCACTCCTGACCTGAGATGAGATCGTTACCGTGTTTTGAGACTACACAACAAACAAATCGCCGACTCCGCATGACGCATTTCCCGAGCCCCCGCGAAAGCACTTTATTTTTCAGAAAATACCTAAAATCTGAGAGCTTTATTTAAATTATCTGAAATGACTGCTTTATTTGGCATACACGCTATGCACGTATACAATGTCTTCTGCGAACATATAGTAGGCAGGGTATTTATGTTGAAATTTAATATATATATATTTTTAATATATTAGTTCGTTGAACTGTTAATTTTAATATAAATCACTTCATTAATTGATTTTACTACTGAATCGAATTACTGTTTCAGTAAAATAGATTTCATTTAATCGTGAAAAAAATACTAAATAATAATAAAGAAAACAAATAAAATTAGCACTTTTATGTCGTGTCGATATTGTAGAAATAGTATGGCAGTCACATCCTCAAATGGAATCTTCACGTCACGGTAAGTTATTTTGATCCGCGAATGGATGTTTTTCATATCCACGAATTCGGTGGACGTATCACCGAAATGCGCATTTATATGATGCGATATCAGCAGACTCGTAAATTGTAATGGTTTACCGCGCGAGAGACTCGGTCCAATATTATAATATCTGGCTGTGTAAATATCCCCGATACAGGAATAACTCGAGACCCTCGGAGGATATATCGGATAATATAATTTCGATACTCTCATCTCTCGTGATATTTTTATTTTGAACGTTGACACGTTTTTTTTTTAATTATCTCAATAATTTGTTATTGTTCTTACCATTTTTGATTAAATGAACAAATTTAAATAAAATACCCTATGCCCTTCTTCATCAGTGCAATTACCCCGATAACAAACAGAAGTTTTATAGATTTCCTACGTGTATGGCCGTGTTCCATTGGTTTGTCTCGTCCACCGACTGTCAAAAGGTTATCTATCATATGTATATCCCGTCCCTTTATGATTATGAATAATAGATAAATGAATTTCGACGAACTTCTCAGAAAACCATTAAAAAGAACAATACACAAACATATCGTTTCAAAAGAAAAGATGTTACTGTACTCGAATGCACTTTCATATGGTATATACGCTTCATGCCGCATAAACCAGAATCGCGCATTTATTGCAAAATTGAAAGTTTCTTGAATTGTGGCTATTAATTAATAGAGTAATAGATATGGGTATACATAATTCACCAATAATTATAATTGTTAGATGTATATAATTTAATTAATGCGATGAACTAATAATTTGTGATGTTTGCAACTTATAAAATAAATAAATAATAAAAGCTACCGTTGGTCTACCTGAAAACGAAGTAAAGTGATATCATGCAATATTTTGTCTCTAAGAAAATCTGGCGATTGCTTTATAAACCGTAGATTATGGGCTTACTAATATTAACTGCGAGTAATTGTGTAAATCTCATTTACCGAACGTCGTCTCTTTTAATCTCTTTTATTGAACCGCATGTGAATCACAATAACTGAGTGTTGCAATGCAGTTTTGACACGGGCATATTTGCAGCCAATTTTCTCAGGTAAATTAACTGACCGCCCACACACTTTAATTGAGTATGATGGTATACCTGACGCCAGAATAAACTGTTGATTCATTCGGCGGTCGGTGTGTAGTTACACTAATCATACTCTATGCGCGCGATATAAACTTGCCGAGTCGGCGTGGGGTAGGTGCCTGCGCGCTCAGTATTTCGGTCTTGAAAAATGTTGACCCATTGCGAGTTACGAGGCGGCGCTCTTATTGTCTCTCGCCGGGTATGCGCGACGATACTGGGGTACTCCTGGAAATGTCAGCGACTCGAAAATAGCGAGGATCCTCGATTGTCGTAGCCAATTTATCAATCGCGTCTTCTGCTTACTAATCAAAAGTATTGTGATATATTTGAAGAAAATCTAAAATATTCGGTTCTTTGCGTTTGGAAATTACCACTTTTTTCCTGCGATGCTCTATTATGATTCGTGCTTACTGAAATTAATCGGATAAAAAAAAATTAGGTAACATGTGACAGAAATTTAATGTTACCCTCGTCGAGCGCAACATATAGTGTGTACTTCGAAGAGTTGACAGATTATTATCGCTGCATGAAAGAAATAAGAAGGTTACAAGGGAACGTCCTCGTACCGGAAGCGGAACAGCAAGGTGAGAAATGTAGAATTGTGCAACACAACAAAACACGGAGACACTTTCCGATCGGCATTCGTGAGGCGGCTCTCCATCTCGTTCTCCCGGCCGGGCCGCGATATTTTTAGTGCCGGCTACTTGGCAGAGCGGACGGACACACGCACGCACACCGCCGCACTCGCCACGCACACTCCCAGCCGCCGTCACGCCGACTCGCGTACGGCGAGAGGAGCTTCAGTCCCATCCCCGGCCCGCAGCCGCGAGGGACCGCGGAAATCGCCGCCACGATTGTACACGCGCCCGTGGCCCGAACGCAGGGAGCTCGGGGTTTCGCCTTCGACGCGATGACATGCACCGCACCGCGGTGATCTCCGACCTGACTTGCAGCCGCGACTATCCGTTTGCCGCAAAGTGCGCGCGTGAATAGCTCCGCGTCCGCTGCACCTGCGCATAACTAGCGTACTTTTGTTAGGTGAAAAAGTGCAACAAACATTTGAGTCATGGCGTCCAGGACCGCGGATGACGCGTCTGCGAGACGGCACCGCTACGCCCGCGCCTCCACCACCAGCATGACGCAGTTGTTCTCCGACAGTTGCTCCAGTCTCTTGCACCGTCTCACTAGACGAGTGCCATCCGAAAAGCCAGATCGCAGCACAAACCTTTCCATTTTTTCTCCCAAGTCGCGATATGAGGATCTCAAAGTGTTGGATAGACAGAAAGATTCCGTTTTGAACAGTGTCAGACGGTATGAAACCGATCGTAGTTACGAAAAACGTCCCGAGATGTATTCCGCGTACACCGATCCCAAACGAAGAGTGGAAGATAGAACTCCAATATTATCGTACGGAAAAGGTACCGCCACCGTCAGGAGAAATGTGACGCCGGTCAGAGCGAACGCTCACTCGAAAACCAGACCCGACGAGTCCAGACCTGCACTCTCCACTTTCCGAAAGGAATCGACGAGACTTCGTCCGACAGGTCCGGTTTCGCCCGCGCCCAGTATGTCGCGGACGCCTGCCGCAGACGCCATTTTAGCAGCGAACAATCTCGGCTCGACCAGAAGCAGACTAGAAGACAAATATTCAGCCGTCTTGGACAAAGTCGCCACGAGAAAAAAGGAAAGACAACAACGCGAGAATGACGATCACGACAAGACCGTTGAGCCCTCGCTTTCGAAGAGCATCGTGAGAAGTATAACGACAGCAATGTTCGGAGAGAAATCATACCCCCACGTCAGCTCCAAACAGCGCGAGAAGACTAGAGATAAGACCCCTTACAGAGGAGAGCGACGACCGTCGTCTGCGTCCAAAAGTCGAGCGGAAGCCAAAACGAGACGCGATGGAATAACCGAAGAGCGACCTAACGCTTCCTCTTATCGCGGAAAGGACCGAGACAGCGCTTACAGAATTAACTCCAAATCTGTCCTCGGCGATAGCGCCAGATCTTCCCGCGCAGGGAAAAGCTCCACCGCAGACAGGCTGAAACATATGCGGCTCTGCGCCGTCGACATCGGCGAGGGACCTCCCCTCTCGCAGAGCGCCTCCTGCGCCGCCATCGCCTCTTCGAGGCGTCAGCAGCGGGTCTTCGACGAGGACGATGACCTCACCCCCACCATTGATCCTGCGGTCCTCGAGCGAGAGACCAGACGCAAAGAAATCCAGAGTCTCATCATGAAATACGCCGCGTTAGATGAAGTGTACGGTCGCGGCGATCAACCCCCGCCTTCGCAGCAACAGCTGCCCGCAGCGAACGCTGTCGCCAGCCCCGCGAATCCGCCCTCGGTCAGGGCGCAAACCGGAAGACCCAAACACGTCGAGGCGGTCACGCCACCCGTAAGTCCAGGATGACCGCCTGCAACGATCGACGGAATATCCTCCGACCTAACCGCCGGCATGTTGTTCTTTGGTTTGATGTTTACGAAGTGTTAACGATCTGTCAGCGAAATTAAACATGTCTGCATGCTCGACGGCTGACTCAGCTTTGTTATCTGCGATTAAGCGATTGAGTGATTTGTATCTAATTTACTTTTGGAGTAGTTTTGCTGTAGGACTCGCTCCACGAAATCCAAGTTAAAAGTGTAACGAAATCGCAATCCGTGTGTGCTCGCACAACTAAACTGTGCACGTTACGCTGTGTCTTGACTGCTTGACAATTCAGATTGTAATTAATCATCGCTTGTGATGTGTAATTATGATGTTTTCTCTCTCTCTATTCCTTTTGCTTCACTAACACTGCGATTATGATTTCAGCTATCCGATGACCTTGCCAAGTACGTTTGGCTAATATACATAATTGTTATTTTCGAAACGGTTTAAACATTTTGGAATCGCCAGTTGTTTATATGCGACATTGGAAAACGAATTCTTTTGAAGTGTCACCGGAGCGGATTTCGAGTATATTCGTTGACGCAAAAGCCCCTTAACTGTAAATTATTATCTTAACGTACAATATATATACTAGCTTAATCTAAAACTAAAAAACAATGCCGACCTAAACGAATTGTTTCATTAGACTTGGACAAGATATCCTTTTTAAACAGAGATTAGTTTCAAGTGTCTTGAGCTCTTATTGAAATCAAATCGATTTGCGTACTGAATCAAATTGATATTGTCACTCGTCATATAGACAGATTATCGTTAGAAAGATCTGCTCTGCATTAGATTCTATAAGACGATGTAATGATTCCCACAAATACGAGTACATAAGAAAAGAAGAGCTCAGCAAAAAAGTAAATATTGCGGGTAGTTGTTGCATATTAAACGACACTACTTTTGTGCCAATTATAATACATATTTTTGTAAAAATTAATTTCGGAGATGTATTACATAGTCAAAAACATTGCACATTGCACGTGCCCTTGGGAAAGCGTAAAAACCGCTTTTCGTGAAGAGGCGTCGATAATATTAGGCACATTGCAGACACAATCCAGTTTTAATCCAACTGACGCTCGCATTATTATTTTACTTGATCGCTGTCGATGCATTCGTCGCCGGCGCCGATTTTTTTCAAATTGAATATCCGCTGCGGTGACGGTCAGTTTTCCCGACGACGACGTCGGTGTACAATTTCCCAAATAGAATATTTTCATTGACGTCGGCTCGCACCTCAGCTTATCGAATGTTGTGTGAATATCATTCAAATATTCCGGCTATACGCTTTTTCGGTCGGCTAATATCACCCGTTCACACACATCAACGTATTTTATGTCGGAATTCCCGAAGGATATTGTCAAAATTTTAAACTTGGTTTAAATTCATGTATTTACATACTTAATTCATGAAAGCAATCAATATTTTTGGTTCGAGTCATTAATTTTTTTTTAAATAAAAATATACGTTTATATTATTTAATTTTACTTGTGTCGTTGACAAAGAGAATAAATAATAGGCTGTCAAAACAATTGCTCAACCCAATGGGCATGTAACCCTACATTTTTGTATTCTAAAAATTGTTTATTTACAATGCTGAAATAATACTCGAATGTGTTCAAAATGGTATGATACTTATTCGGACGTCACACACAATGGTGTGATAATCATTTATAAATTTACGACAATCAAATCAATGAACATGTGCGTACTTTATCTTCAATTACGTTTTTCTATTTTGCCAGTCTACATTCGCGACGATCCCGATATGGAAATATCTTGTTTTCCCGAATATAAGATCTGGTCTTATTATAATTTTGCACTCATAAAACGCACTAGGGCTTATTTTTCGGGATAAGGCTTACATGTTTGCGGGAAAAATTTAATCCGACATATCTATATTGGAGAGATCCATCAATACATGTTTTAAATGCAAGTGCTCGTTTAATCAGCATCCTACCTCCTGTACAGTGTTGTCTCTCTTCTTAGAAAGAACTCATATCTTATTTTGACTAGGTCGTATTTTTTTTATAGAGCTTGTATTAAAATCGTACTCACCTGATTTGTCTGGAATATTTTTAGTTGAGCGTATATTTGTATTTGACACCTCTCGCGGGGGAACACCTGTTTTTGACAGTTCCATCACATGCCGGCCGATAGTGATCCGTCAGTGCATTCATTAAGCAATAAATAGTATTGTTGCCACTTACGGTACACTAATTAGGAAAGAGAATCGATCGATCGATGTATTTATTATTTTTAGACACGTCAGTTTGGCGATCTCGCTCGGGCCCTTGCCCCCCCGATTCGGCCAATTTTATATATTTATTTATTGTGTTGTCTCTCAATTTTGCGTGTAAAAATGTTTTTCAAAAACTTTTTCATACTTAAAGTATTCGATTGCTTCATCAAAGTCCAGGAGAAACAGAGTAAAAATGTCAGTGAATTCAACATTAAAATGTTTTTGTGTTGTGACGTGTGCAGGTTTTCGCGGTCCTATATTGAATTCCAAATACCTACCTGTTCAAATGCCGAAATAGTTCCTATGATGAAATTATCACCTTACGTGCCAGTTTGTCGATTCGTAAAAATAAATTTGGCACTGCAATACTGCCCATTTCACTGTGTCATAATATGCTGGCAATTATTCTTATCGGTCCAAAATGAAACATGTTTAATATATTCGATTTACCGTGCTGACGATACTTCACGTCAATGTGATTCAAAAGTCAAATTGATAATCTTCCATTAGATTGAATGTTTTTATAAGTTCGGCTTAGATTTGGCCTTGACCCGTTGACACGTTTTCTATGATTCTGGATGGCGCGTCCAGATTTAGATCCACTTGCGAAAGCGCATGTCGGTTCATCTCTCTAGCCTCAAAACATTACCGGCGCAGCGAGAGATTCTTTCAACTTTTTTTCTCGTTTAACTCGTTCCCGTCTTCACCGTCGTCGGTGTTATTGTCGGAGCATGTGTTGTACGGCATATCTTCCAGTGTACCTAGAAAGCAGTCGGATATTCCTGGAAATTATGTCAGATATATTTTGCGAGCGCGACCCAGATCGCGGCATTTTTTTGTTTTGTAGAATATACCTAGATTAAAATTCTACTAAATTCGCTTTAATACCTCATCAATTATGAAATGTCATTTACTAGGTACGTTTCCGCTGTAATTAGCGAAATGTATTCCTATACTACTTTTGACATTCCGCAGCTGCTTACATTTTTAGCAGAGCATTTTAGCATATTTTTTATAAGCTTTTATTAAATATACCTAGTAATTTAGATCATAAATTCCGGTCAAATTCGCGATATTTTCGGTTTTTATACATGAAGCGAAAAAACCTCTAATGTAAAAAATCCGCAACGCGAATGGAAGTACAAATTTTTTATATATTTAAAAAATCAATTTACTTGATTCGCTTGCAGTCGACGACACCGGCTAAACTAACGTCATTTTAGTAAATTATAGTAAATCCCGCAAATGAAATATTTCCAAAACAAAACACGTTTAGATTGCCATAAGCATATAAACGCTTCTTACAAATCTTGCGTATATAATATGTTCAGTATTTTACTCTACGAATATATCTTAAATTTACTATGCAATGATACTGAGTTTTCTCTGGACATCCAGTCCTATATTTTTGGATTTAAAAAATCCGATAGATGCGGGAATTGAACCCGTATTCCCCGGATAGCGAAACGGACGCTAATGTACGCTGCCGGGGAGACCTGTCTCATATTAGATATTATTATATATAAGTGCGCATTACATATTAGATAGTGTTTTGTTCATCCTAATATTCAAATAAAAATCCTGTCAAGGAAATAGATTTGTACATTCACAATGGCATTTGACGTTTTATTGTGGTACTAACCATAACTCCACCATTAATTACCATTTAAAGTTGTGAATTAATTATTAACCCGTTTTGGTTGTTGCTTTCCCATTCATATGATTTTTGTGCAGAATGTAAGAATATTTTTATAAATTTAATTTTCATAGTTTCACAAATTATCTTTATTGAATTTTCTTGTATAGGAAGCTTGAAATGAAAAATTGATGTTTTATATAATTTTAATATACCCTTTGGTAAACTGTCATCTGCAAATTTTAATATTTTAAAGATTTAAATATGTCATCACTCAATCGAAATTTGTTTCCTAAATATATTTTATAGGATAGTTTAAATTTAATTATGTCACTGACAGTTTATTGTTTTTATTTATATTTTCCTATTTATTTATTTTCCATTTATTTCCGATGAAGGGACACTCACACTTCCGCAATATTATAATGTTGACAGACTACAATTTAATTTATCATAATGAGTCACAAACTTTTCATATTTTCAATATGTTCAAACATACATTTCCATTCATGACACAAACAAGCACACTACGTCATCGATACATACATCATTCACTTCTCTGACATCCTCGGTGACGAATGATGTACTCACGGTGATGCCGTAGGAGTCGGGAGAACGGAATCCACTCGCCTAACAAAACCTCCTCCCCGATCTCATGTCACCACTCGATCTCATTGATCTCATAAATTTCCATCACCAAAATGTTCACCCAGAAAATAATAAACCAAACAATGATGATGCAAAAAATTATGTGTAGTAGCCATATGTCTGACGGGCAACCGTTCCCTTGTTTGATTGTCGGGTACGCTCCTCCTCGTGACCTCGTTTTGTGACGGACGGACGATGCTCTCTCGGTTCACTCGGTGCTCTGTCGCTCCTGCCCGTTCCTGCTGATGCGCCGATCCTGCTGTTCTTCCGTCCGGCCCGCGCTGCTGCTTCCGGTCCTGTCCCGTGTGCTGTGCTCTGTGGCGGCGCCGCATTCCAGGGGTCGAGAGCCAGAGTGGTGACTGACGACGAGGACGGCCATCTTGTCTACTGGCCCGGATATGTTATGGGAGACAGATGTTCGTGACCACACACCACTTAAGAGATAAATATTAAATACAGTAATCAATAAGGCGGGCGCCTTGCGTTTTACACTTTCTTTTGTCTTTGTGTGAAACACGCGCGCTCTACGTTTTCAACAGTATTATATATAGATATATACAAACAGATACTATTTACGCCACTTTCGGTTACTTACTATTAATATTAAGACAGTCCGAGTGACTATTGTGTATTGTATGGATTTTTTTTAACATCAATGAATTGTCGGATATCGGAGAGAATCATTCAATTTACGTTGAGTTATTTTCCTCAATGATTATTTGTAAAATGCATAGTTTCTCAATTTTGTCTTTTGTAGACTGTGTAGTGTACGGACAGATTCATCCGGATCCTAGTGTCAATATAACTGTTTATTTTTGTTCAGGATAAATTAGTCGTTCTATACTGTCTTATACATTCAACTCGACAAAGAGTCCACAAAATAAATGTTTTCATAATTTAAGTCCAAAAAATCATTTTAAATTAATCAGCATTGCGTACAAATAAAACTCAGTGTATTTTAAAATTAAAATGAACATGTTTAATAGTTTACTTTTACTTCAGTCAAGTTTTTACTTTGTTTATGAAACACCCGAAATATACTTGTTGTTTTGAAATGTACATGTTTTATTCAGTCGCCATTCTGGAGGGAATGAGTCTTATTAATTGTTTATTTTGCCAATTATCTGTTTCATGAACCATCTTTATGACATTGTTACATGTTTTCTATAAATTAATAGTAAATGCCATAATCATCGATCAAATATTCTTAAAGTTGGAATATGTTGATAAAATGAATTGAAATGGTTTTTTGTCAAGAATCAATTAGAAAATTAAATATGTTCAAATCTGCTAGGATTAAATGAGAAAAAAAAATTAGCATTGATTGAAATTTAAATTATTCTGCTGTAACCACTCAGGAAATGAAGAAAAAATCATCAAATCAATACATGTGCTTAATATTTGAATATTGTTTTTTTATTCATTCATGATGTTTTTACTCTTATATCACTATATATGTCTAGTAATAGATAGAGATTCAAAACCGAGCATTTCTTCTGTAAAGAATTTATTTACCAGGTGGTTCATGAACAGAAATGTGTCAATGTATTGAAATGGTGCACCTCCAGGGTGGTGTTTGTGTAATTATTTTATTAAATGTTGTTCGGACCTCTCTTTTACAGATAAGATCTTGACCACCCTCGGTGAAGGAACCTTTGGCAAAGTCATCGAGGTGAAAGATAACGAAACGTAAGTTTACGCCCTCTTCCAAATTTAAATTATGCCTAATTCTATCACCTATCTCATTTTTCGGATTGGAAATATCGAACAATAAATTCTATGAAAAAATTGGCAAAAAATATTACAACTTGTCATTCATGGTGGTTCTTGTGGTACGAAATGTGATTATATTACTTATTAAACTTATATGTATTTATAAAAAGATTGAATTCATTTTGACACTTACATAAATATGGTGTTTTATCATCTCTCCAGTAGTGTGGAGGTTAGTATGCGCGTCTCGCCATCTGGGGAATGTGGGTTCGATCCCCACATTATTAAAAAACCCAAAATGCAAAACTGGATACCCATCGAATTGCAAAATTGTCTGACAAACAATTCTCGTGAAAAAATAATCTTTACATTGCAGAGAAGCACATACTCCACTTTCAGAGTGGATATCTTCACGCTGTGTAGATTCGTACCCTCCAATTTTGGAGCATATTTGGTAAAAAAAAATGTCGAAACAAATTGCATCCTTTCAGATATAAGATTATCTATAATCTCCAACTAACTTTTTATTTGAAATGGTCTCGTCTCTCATAACAGTAGGAAACATTTGTTGGCATAATATCAAGGATCAAACAATTTGAATTCATCTCTAGGTTAATGAATATAATTTGTCAGTATTTGAATTTTGTTTTGGCATATTATAGTACAATGTATGTGCTACAAATAATCAGTCAACAATGCAAAATCTCTTAAAACATCTTTAAATTTATTTATCTTTTACATAATGAGGACGAATTTCACTGAGATTTATCGCATAATTATGATCTCTACCACGGGTTCGAATCCTGTTAGCTATTTCATTTATGTCTTTGTGAATACTTCAATCCAGGTTGAAGCGGTTGAGTGAATTGAATTAATAACAATGTTGATATTACTTTCCTACCTTTGGAGCTCCGTGTGTTCAGTCATGAGTCAAACTAAATTCCTACCTAAATCAACACTTCTTAATATGTTTGTTCAATTGAGTCGCTGAGTTGCAAAAAGCACTCTGGATTCGTGACCAACGGTAAAGTTAATTTAGTTGGCTTGGCTTAATTTCGAACACTAAATATCGTCTTTACGGTTGGTCATGACGGAGTGTTTTTTTGCAAGTTGGCGACTCAATTCATCAATTTGAATAAAATGTTAACTTTGTTAATGTGAAACATATCAGATATATAAAAGCTTGCTATTAATTTTGGTTCTACAAGTTTATTAATACCATAATGATTGTCAGCAGACTGGAATGTGGGACTTTAATTTTATAGATTAACTCATGTATCCTAAAAGTGAAGTTTTCACTGTAAAATAGTTGCATAGTGCATAAATTAACAGTTTATGTATTTATTGACCAATAGATTTCTATTAATTCTCATGCAATTTTAACTTCTATGTTGACTTGTCATCATTGAAAAGTTACCTACCATCTGTTTCTACAATTTATATCGGTGCTCTGCAAACTGCTGTGCAGTGGCATAGTAGTGAGCCGCGAGACAACGCTGGTGCCATGGCGCATTTCTTCCGTATAAAAAAAAATTAAAAATGACGCCAATACGGAGGCATTTCTTATTTCTAGCACTCTGCAAAATTTTGAAAAACACGTCAAGTGTGCCGTGAAAAATAAAATTTTACGGAGCACTGGTTTGTTTATATGACAACCTTATTACAGCACTTTTGAAAAATTGCTTTGTAGTATCATCAAACACACATTATTTTTGTTCATAGTGCTATTTAAGACATACACTATTTCTCCTTACTATATCACAAACATAATAGTACTTATTTGTGCTGCTAGTCTCAATCAATCAGGTCTATCTAACAGAGCTGAAAACATTTGTTATCGGTAATTTAAGAAGAGTAATAAAAATTTTGAATTTTGAGGATCACACAAGTGTCAGATACTAAATAATATTATTATTTAATGACAAAATATGTGGGTTCGAATCCTACCAAGTTGATTAAAAACGATAATAATTTTTACATTTTCACAATACCACTACTTTACCGAATGCAACACATTTTCATAGATGAATTTAATCATTAACTGAGGTATAAACTCAAAGATAGTAAACCATTTTTTACGTTACGTAACTATATGAATAATTTGAAAACAAAACTGCACCTAATAAAATGCTGAGGAAAAAACATTTATGCTGTCCGCGTTGATGTTATAATTTCTAATGGCTTTCATATGTATTTCCAGAGATCACACAATGGCGCTAAAAATAATAAAGAATGTTGAAAAGTATTATGATGCTGCCAAACTGGAGATTATAGTTTTGGAAAAGTTGGCAGACCTCGATCCCGATTGTAAAAAGTGAGTATCCCATTAACTTACTTCCTCCATTGAACCTTCAATATAATAACCAATATTGTTTTCAATTATTTATCTTATTCAAATGGAGAATTTATTTCTTCCATTAGCTTTCTTTCATTGACCTACACATTTATATTTAAATGGATGATCTGATTTCTTAGATTAATTTTATTATTTCATCACCGCAAGCTACGGGTTCGAATCCCATACCTGGATAAAAATTTCTTCAATTTAAAGATGTATAACTGGATATATAACAGGAGAGATAACCTGACAACTGATCCTTATGATATGTTCCATCATTCTTCGCTTTGTATAGTTTCAAACGCTCCATATTGAGGAGTGGACATTTACAAAAGGAAAAAAGATAACGCCCTAATAACTTTCTGATATTATGGGTAAATACATTCATCAATCGATTCTTATTTAATGGTCCATTTTTTTTTCTAGTTTATGTGTTAAAATGCTGGACTGGTTTGAGTATCACGGACATATGTGTATAGCGTTTGAAATGCTGGGACGTAGTGTATTTGATTTCTTGGTAAGTACTTCATATCATTTATATTTCAACAATTCTTCTATTTCTGTGTATATTAGTCATACGTCTTAAAGAATATTTAACCATATAAAACATGTGCTATCCATTAAATGATTATTGAATGGATTAATCAATAGCATAATTTATACCTCATGAAAAATCACAGCACTCTGGTGAAAATTATTGAGGATTTTTTTTGCACTGGCACATTGATTACAGAAAGATTCCTTTGAGTGCACTATCTAAAATTGAATTCATAGATTATCGATGATAGCCTAAAGCGTATGTCTTCATTATAATAGACTTGTGATATTTTTGTATGTATTGCAGAAAGACAACAATTACCAGGGCTATCCAATAGAGCAGGTACGTCACATCTCATACCAGCTCATATACTCTGTCCTGTTCCTCCACCAGCATCAGTTGACGCATACGGATCTTAAACCGGAGAACATCCTCTTCGTAGACTCAGACTATGACACCATATACAATCCTGATAAGGTAGTTAACTTATTCCTTATTCTAGATATTAAGATTTATCTAAAACGCTAACAAATTTGTCAAAATGATGCAATGATCATTAGTTACATTTCTATCTAATTTTTAAATTACAACTGTGCCAACAGGAAAAAGCTCACTCGTAAAAAAATTATTATCACTTGACACTGTCAATTAGCCTACCTCGAAAAATTTTGCGCATAGTAAGTTTTTGGCTCAATATAGACATATACTTGGGATATTTGATTTAAATAATAAATGATAATTTTTAAAAAAGTACTTTTATGTATAAAGACTTAAATGATGAAGTTTCATAAATCAAGGTATAAGTCTACAGTACAACCTCGATATGACAGACAAAATATTGAAAAAAAACAACAGCCAAATAATGGAAAATGGTTGGAAGAATTTTTTCAATAATCGATATGCAGACAGGTTTAGAAGGGTTGGCTGTTTCTGATTTCTGTAAAACAATACAAAATAATGGTGGAAAAGAAGCAGACGAAGCTGACCATGAGTAACATCATGACTGAAAGTGAAAGAGCAGAAGAAGTTATTATCTTGGAAAATTTTATAGCATTTTCGTAATTTTAGACAGTTGATTATAAAAAAACAGCACACTTCAAAAGTGTAAACAGAACAATGATCTTTCTCGTGAATCTAATAATAATAGAAAAAAACGCTTTCAGAAAATCATATTTTTATATAATGGACTTAGGTCTTTAACGGACACCCTCTTACGCGCATTAATCTGTTATATCGAGGTTCTACTGTTCACATATATACTCACCTCTGTTCCTTGATTTATGGGCTTAGATTCTGTAGCTGCATCACCATACATATTACCATGTATGATAACAAAACGTATGATAGTCATGTTTACACCTAGCATGAATTTTATTAATCTGATTGTTTTTATTTATTATCAGAAAAGAGACTTCAGACGAGTGAAGAGGAGTGATGTGAGATTAATAGACTTTGGCAGCGCTACCTTTGACTCGGAGCATCACAGCACCATCGTCTCTACAAGACATTATAGGGCACCAGAAGTTATTTTAGGTAAAGCTTTGGTTACAACTCTAAATCTCTAAAAGATTATATATATATATATATAGACCATGTTTGCTCCCAACGTGGAGCATATGGATCTAC
>JAGVSQ010000076.1:0-28161 GCA_022683975.1 Rhyacophila evoluta
TAAATATGTTTATTTTCGCAAACGTTAAGCGCATTTTACGAATTTGCCAAAAGTAACCCGCAGGTTAAGTGTTAAAGGATTTGATAAACCACTTAAGGTTTAAGATCATATGAAGTCTTTATAGGCAGTACTTTTTTATGCGTATTTTTTAAAAACGTATCTATCGCGTAAAATGAGGTTGATGTGTATATTTTTATTCTCTTATACCCAGCATTATCAATTTGGCAATATTTGGACGAAAATTGAAACGTAGACGATAACATGTATCTACAAAAAACGTTACGCGTTTTATTGCTACATATACTATCAGCATTATAGCCTACTCTCAATTATAATTTATACTAATCCAATAAAGATAATCGACAATTTAGTCCTCCAGATTAGCAATTTTAAAATCTATCCTAGACACTTTTTATCGGGCATTTTCATATCGCACATCTAAAACAGAACTTGAAGACAGTCTTTCGTGTCCAATTTATCTTCTAACCAATTTATTGCGTTTTATCAGAAAAATATTTGACCCAATATGTTTTGTCTCAATAATAAAATACAATGTATCAACGTTTATGTTGCACACGATAACCGTTTGTTAATTTATTTGTTGTTTGCTTGCTCAAAATTGATAACGTTAGATATAATTTTCGTATAACATCTCACTGTATTACTGGGACGTTTCTCGTTTATTACAGAAATGCACACGTTGTTTTTTACTCTTGCGTGAAACCAATTCATTTTATTGAATCCTTAACACTTGATGAGATTTACAATAATTTATTGTGTTATAGCTAAATTCATTATTTTTCCTCCTGCATTTCTTTACTCGATGAGTTCACACACAATATACCCATACCTATCTTTACGGCCTAGATACGTTCCGGAACAGTTGGACGTAAAGCGAAAAGCCGTATAACGAATCAATTATTTTGACCCATACACATTCAATTGAATCTGTTTTTAGTTTTGGATTAGTTTTTAGCTGATAGAGCATTTTATTTCCTATAAAAATACTTACATAAAAATAAAAGTACAAATCAATTTAATAATAAACAGAAATTCACAAAATAAACATATAAATTAAAAAACAAAAAATATGCACATATATATACAGACACTACAAAATATAAATTAAAGTGTTTAAAAACTGTTTTAATCTGATGACGCACAATAACATGAAGAATCAATAAGTTATAGTATGCTACCATCGTCACTTTGATGAAAACGTTGTGTCAAACGTTCCTCATATTTTCGTGAGGCAAAATGTACAAGTGCCTAAAGGGAGAAGCTTAAACTAAACAGAAGGCTACAGCACAGCATTTTTGGCCGTATAACGAAACATTGCAGGCCGTAAATCGAAAAAGTACCTTAATTTAGAATCCCATTATAGCGAAATACTGTATAAAGAGCGGCCGCATAGCGAGGTATATGTGTATTCGCTTTACAGCTATTATTAAAACCCACCTTTCTCTACCGTGATCATACAACAGTTCGTTACTTTAAAAAAAATATATCTTTGAATTTCTGAATGGACAAACTTTTCATAGACTAATTGCTATGTTCGTTATATATTATAATATATATATAATATAATCAATGTGAACTGTGTGTAAACTCTGAATCTCTGCTGTCTATTATTTTTTGGATCTTCCCAGTTTACACCAGCAATATAGGTCAACCGAATGCCAAGATCATATTAATTTAAGGGTCTTTCTTTTACCAAGATCAAATTAGTCTCAAGAAAGAAGACATCTTGTTCGTCTTCTCTGTGGCATCCTTAACACTCACCCGAGCCAATTCAAACGGAGTATTTTCCGTTTTAATGCTCTAGTGTGATAAAGCTCTGCTGAATAATCTTTTATCGATAACTCCTCATTCTTGTTGAAGTCTTACGCCTATCCATGCGAAAATACGAATACTAATTTAAAATGTTGTTATTTCATTATACGTCTTCGAATAGATTCCTTGTGTGAAATTATACAGTGTTACCTCGTTTTAATTAAATGGAGGAAAGTTCGTCGAACTGTTTATCGAAAATTATTGACCCTTTATTGTAATCAATATTTGTTATACGCAACACGTAAAAACACATCGATGTCGCATATGAGCGATTATTATTTACATTGCTACTTCTTCAACAAAGTCACAGCTCGAGTCAAACATAATTTCCTTTGGTAAATCTTACTCCAACTAAGAAAATATGAGCCAATTAATCAAAAATTTAATACTTCGTGACATCTTTAAGTTTGTAAACAAACGTATAGTGGTATTCAATTTATTATTTATTCTTTAGTATAAACGTTTATTAAAAATACTGAAAATTGACTCTTATGGTAACCGACGGTTTTATGCGACGTCTATATAGGTATCACAGCTGACTGTGAAACTATACCAGGCATTTATTGATACTTTTTAATATACTAAAACAAACATACCCTAAAATATACATCTGTACATGTTTCGTGATAAAACAGGTTGTTTTAAAAATGTATATCACTGTTTGTGGGACATTGTCGTATATCACGACTTTTTTACGTAAGTAAGAAGTATATTCTAAAATGTATGTTGCCAGTGAGTAGTTTTGAATTATTAAATAATCGGTTTCGAACATATCGGTGGAGTGGCAACACGCGTCTGAATTCACTAAGACCACACAATCTTCCCCATAACATCAGCGACAATCTTTTGCTAAAATAATGACGTACGAATATCGATTAAATATATACTATAAAAAGGCCACGCTTACTCTTGTATCTACAATATCTTTTGTTTACCATGTTCGGTCCAAAAGTGGAAGCATATATGGATCTATACAAGATGTCCGCTCCGAAAATGATCTCAATGTGAAGACATGGTTGTCTTGGCAGATCATTTTTTCACGAGAATTGGTTGTCAGATAACTTTTCAAATCAATGGAGAGCCAGTCCTGCATTTTCAGATTTAAATTATAAATCCAACATATGTGGGAATCGAACACCCACTCCCTAGATTCGGGACGCGCGCGCTAACCTCTCGACTACTGGGGAGGTAATGTATTACAAATTTATTAAGAAAAAATAAGTTCTTGAATAACGACGAACGCCTTCTCTACGTTGTTAGTCCATAGATACGTCATGGTTAGGTTAAGTTAGGCGTTATTTCTGTTCGAGAGTAATGCGTAAATATTAAACTCATTTTTTTTTAAATTTGGCAATCGTTTTAAAATGAGGATCATTGTTTTTTTTATATAATAATTACTCTATTTGTTCCTGTTTACTGGAAATAGAACACAACTTCATAAATTCAATTAGTTGTTGTAAACATGTATACAGAGATTGTTTCTCCTGATTAAATCAAATCTATTTTATATATAGCAGACGTAGTTAAATTTACGTTTGCAGATTTATATATTAAATTCGTAAATTCAAAACAATGTATCGGCAGTCACTCGTGCCTCGCATGCTTGACTTAAATAATAATTATGAATTTTATTTTGTGACTCAATCAAGTCACGTCTGGCGAACTTTGGAATTGAAATAATATTTACTTGCGACATTTTTAAGTTGGCACTGTTTTATCTTATTTTATTAGTTAGAGCACAGGCTCTCAAACTTTTCTCGCGACTCGTTTATGGCGACATAACTTTTTAGCAAACCAGTCGAAAAATGGAAAATTTCGCGTGTCGAGTAGTCAATGTCTAAGTTTTTTTTGGCATTTCCCAAACTATACTCTGAAAGTCAAATATACAATAGTTGGTTGATGTATTTGATAAAACATCGATGCTAATTAATGGAAACCGATTTTAAGTTATTTATAGTTTACATTACTAGTTTTAGTCCATATATAAACTTAAACTTCTTTCACATACATATGGTCAGAAGATACTGAAAGGCAAAACTCCAATGGCAAATAACAATCCTCGTGGTAGTGAAATACATTGTATTATAGATGATTTTTGAGTTTTTAAGTATTATTTCAGTCTTCCTGGTAGCGTGGATGTTGACGTACGGGTCTAACATTTGTAAAATGCAAGTTCGATTTCCAAATCTGCTGGATTTTTAAAAATCTGAAATTATAGGACTGGATGCCCATTGGGTTGAGGAATTTCTAGGCAATCAATTCTTGTGAAAAATAATCTGTCAATAAATGTCTTCACATTGTCCATATACTTCACTACCATAGCGGATATTTTCACACTGTAAATTTATATGCTCCACCTTCGGATCGAATATGGCAAAAAAAACCACATATAAAATATAAAGTGTTCTATCATGTCGTTTAACAGCTGTTCATCTATCTATCATTTGTCAATTGCTTATATTAAATTTTCATCGTATAGCAAAAACTCCACACATAACGTAAATAATGTAACATAAACTCTCATACTTCTAAATAAATCTCCATTTCTCGTGAAAAATAATCTGTCAGGGCATATCTTCACATTGCAAAGATTCACATACTCCACTTTCGAAGCAAACATAGTATAAAGAAAGAAAAAAACACTAACACCTTTTAATATTTATAGAGATGGCGCAATAGTAATAGCAGTTGTATATAATTCTCAATTAATATAATTATTTCTACTGCTGATTTTTTTATCATTATATTATTCATACCTGATCTAATGGTATCATAATATTTAAATGCATTTTTTGAGAGTTTATTTAGGTAGTGGACATTCTGAGATTGATTGTTAACATTCCATTGTACTCACAAGGTGTAATGTATATTTTCATATTTATCTGTAACCCATATCGACCTGGTGGCCAAGTTAGTATGCCTGCTTATAACTGCTTTCCACCGGAAATCAAAGATTCAAGTCCCATAGCTGCTAAGATTCGTTAACTACAATCTTTTAAGATAAGTCATGATATTGTGGACATCTGTATTATGCACATTTGAAGATAAAAAAAAATCTACCTATGTCAAAAACCCATATTGTAAATATTATGATGAATATCAACGGTTTAATCTGCACACCAGCCAATTCCATTTGTATAAAATGTTCAAGAGCAACGAAAAACTTTAATGAATGTGTATTTTCCTGGATAGAGTTGGCTGGCGTGTAGGTGATTTTACATATTTCAATTTATTTGTAAATTATGTGCGTTCTGTGCTCGATAGAAAAATTAAAGCTCAATAAAATGGTATCTTAATCGGTTTTTCGACCATGGGTGGAGTTAGTTGGCTTGCAGATTAAGCTATTGATATATTGTTAAAATATTTTGAACTTACTGCATCTAAATTAGGTTATAAAATATTACTTTTATCTAAAATATACACTCAGATTTTTCCAAATATGTCAATGTTTCACGGATAGCTTATTTACATTACTAATACTGAGGGAAAATTATACTACTCTGTTAAATTTTCGTAGAAATGCCTCAATCAAAACTAATAGACACTTTATATTTTTATGCTTAAGATATAATTGATTAAGACTGAATGTCAGGAGTAGCTGTGTGGTGGAAGGTGAAGAAATAGGATTCCGCTTGTGACAGATCATCGATTGCTAACCTACACAATAGTTAAATATCAGATCTGAATTGAATGATTTTATTCTATAGTATTACAGAATAATACTAATTATTTTTTTAATAAATGCTGAACAAGTCAATGAAAGTTACATGACACAAAGTTGAAACCATTGTAGTGAATCAAAATATTGTTCCCTATGAATGTTGGTTGATTGGAGAGCCCATAAAAGTTCCTTGTTACTTACTAATGAAAATCACCACTCTTCTCAAATGTGTATGGTCAACGTAAACAAATTTAAAAATGTATCCTATGAAATATATTAGAGACATAAATATGTAATACTCATACTACATTAATAATACTACATATTCAAATTCATAACTTTTCACTAACACGTATTGTGTTCAAGCTCAATCAGTCCAACCATCCAGCGGTCTTTTCATACTTATTGGCTACCACCAATCAATATTTGCCTAGTGATCATCCGTACATTGTTATTTTAGCGACATTTTGTCATGTATTCTTGTTTCTTTCCTCAGTCATTTCATTTCTTGCAAAGAGAAAATATTTATCTCTACCGACTCTACTTTATAGACTGATTCCAAGTAGTATTTGGGTAATAGTGACTCGTCCTCATGCATATTGAAATCCACTCCTATCAAAGTCATTCACATTCATTATGCTATGGTGTATGTCTGCCGCAGTTGGACTAACATGGAAAATTTATTAATATATTATCTCATAACTTATGATTAACATTTTCTTGCTTTACTGATCCATAGTTGTATTTAATTGAAGCAATTTGCTCTTGGCTCATATAAAGCTTATCAACTTTATTGTGGAATTATGTTTTACTTAGATAAGCCCTCAATGAAATCTTTACTTTTTTTGTCTCATGATAAACTTGAGTGTTTAATCATAAATTGTCTGTACTAATAAATTATAAATAAACTAAGAGACAACTTTTCAGTAATAATTGAAAGTAAACATTTTCAATTATTATCACCGAAAAATCTTCAGTAATTGATTAACTGCATTTTAGTGAGCCGATTGATGAAGAAAGTTTTAAAACAGTCACACTCATTAAATTTATCTTAATATTAAATGCCATGCAAGAACTACTATAATGCATACACAACTTTCAAACCATACTAAAATCTTTCATATTGTTCCACTAATTACAAATATGTATTATATAATACAGAGACTCTTAAGTTAAGCTACTCAATGTCAAAATGTTTTATTTAAAAGAACTGCGATCTGTATGATTAATTGACATTGATCAGTTTCTTACCGTTTATTACAAAGGATTAGATTAATTTTCCATATTTTCTTACTATTTTATTCTATTCTTTTTAAGGCCACTATCCTCGAAGGAAAGTATTGGAAAAGGAGAGCAGAAGCAGTTACGGCTGAATATAAGAAATGGCGTATGTATTACAGAAATAGAGCCCTCGGATGGGGATCCAAAGATGTCTCAGATGTTGTGAGTATAGTTTTTATATTTTTTCTTCTATGAGTAAGCCGTCTTCTATGTAATTGTAAAATATTAATTTTTTTGGTGGCACGGGTTCCAATTTTATGTAGCTATTATTTACGTTATCTTTTGTAATAGTTACACGTCAGATTGTTTTTACTTTATCAAGTATTATTAATGTTTACTCAATATCGCAGCTGTGAATCTCCCAGGATACTTTGTACTAGTAAATATTAAAAAGACAATGATGGACATACCAATACTTAGTTCAATGGCTCAGTGGCACAATGATAAGATAATATTATATTGAGTCTACAGTTTCGGGTTCGTAACTTATGGAGCAGTACTGAAAGATTGTTTAGCGAGTGGAGAGCGAAACCATTTAAGTTTGATACAAATTTGTGTTCTTAATAAAAATTATTGTTTGTTGACAGATATCGGATATGGACGTATTGGACTGGCATTCGCAGGGAGATAATTCGCATATGCTTGTAGATGAAGATTATATTGCGTTTATGAGTGATACTCTATTTTCGACCATATCATCCAATCAGCCTTTTGCATTTCCTGATACAAGAGAAATAGGTTAGAGTATTTTTCAAGCATAATATATATGTTTTGAATAACTCAAAATATTATTGATTTTATTGTTTTACTTTTACAGCAAGAGTAGCAAGCTTAGCAGATTTCATTCAGCCAAGCTTGGGCCCTCTGCAGCCCAATCTAGAAGACTTTATGGACACATTTGAACCATTACAAGGTGAGTCAAATTATTAAACCCATACTCCTGTTAGACATTTATACACTGAAAATAATAACAAAATATATTACCATAACACTTCACTCAGTTCTGCTTCGATCCGTTTTGTTTCACTATAAATCGATATGAAAATTTGTTCACTCACTTTTCAACTTACTTGATGTAAATTGTTATGTAAACATTTTTGAAATTGTCTTCTTTACGTGTCTTGTCTATTTACAATATTCCAGTACTTTTTAACTATAACATTTCTGCATTTTTCAGAATTGTTCACCACAGTGAAGTTACCACCTGTGCCTGAAGAATCCGCTACTTCTGACGAACATGTCTATAGAAATAATCTTTCACAAGCACTTATGGATCCTAATTTCCAACAGGCACTAGAACACACTCAATATCCCATTGCACCCATGCAAACGCAGCAGATGCACAATATTGCCACGCAATTGCCGCACCAGCAAAACAGACAAAGTAGCATCCATCCTATCTCAGATCAAATGATGTCCCACGGAGCGATGGCTACCAATATCCAAATTTTAAATGACAATTATATAGCTCGGCAAACTGAGCAGCACGGCCACTTGCTTCACACTGTTCAAAATTCGAGTCAAAACGCGCCCAGTTCTCACAGTAATAGAAACAATTCAGTGTCGCAGATGGGTTCACAACGACAATCCATAATGGTGCAACCATATAGTATAAATTCACCAAATATGGTTGCACAACAGAACTCAAATATGATGACTCAACATCAAAATGTTCTGCAAAGTCAACAGCAACAACAATTGCACAATCAAAAGATGTATCCTCAGATTCCGGTCATCAATTACCATGAGGGGAACTATGGAAACCAAGGTAATTTGATCAATCATTTTAACTGCATTGTTATCTGAATATTCAATTTAGCATTGTATCAATACTAAGTGTATCCATTTGTCATTGACATAGACATTACTATGAATTAGTTCAATATGTTCAAGTGCAAATTTCATTTAAATATAATATATATTTTAGGTATAAACCAATCTCGCACTGAGAACTCTTCATTCGGAACAGCAAGCCAACGATCTCGCTCCGGCAGTGGAGGGTATCCTCCTGACAGAGTCTCTCGCTCTCGTCCTTCCCAATCTTACCCCCACCATTTCAACACGTCTCCCACTACTTCTTCCCAAACTGACCCTTTATCTATTAATCCTGACAAGTCTTCATATGAGCAACACATAGATCGACACAGAGATCACCCTGCCTCTTCAAATAACAACAGTGGAAATCTGGCACAGATCAATCTAGGTAGTGGAATTTGTATGAACTTAAACAACTCTTCGGAGCATCAGAATGTTTCTACGGGAGCAGCCAATCTGTCACTTCAGAGTTCGGGAAGATTCAAAATGCCCTCGCCTCCGCCTCAAATTGGAAATCCATCCATGTCTACAAACAATAGGGTAAGTTTGCATACTTTCAATTATTTGCTATATGAAATATTTTTGAATACATGATGTGTTCATAATTTGGATTTGGTTTTATACTATTCAAATTGATGAATAAATGAATAAATAAAATATACCATGGCAGCTTCGTTTACCTTTTGGCATCCAAGCATGTGAAACTCTCATGTTGCAATATCTTACTTCTACAAGATTCTTTTGCATGATCAGACATCACGAAAATTTATCAAAAAAACATTATTTTTTTTTGCCAGCTTTTTAGATATTTTATATTTAAAAAAAGAAATATGATGATATCATATTCTAACAGTAATTATATTCTCTCTAGAAAGGACACTTTGATAAAGCACCGATTTTTAATAACCCTTATTACTATATACAAAATCTCCTGTTCTATTTTTAGCAAATGTCTCCTGGAAGCAGTAGTCAGCAGCAGCAGCAGGTGTTAAAAGTGGAGAATTTTCGTTCCAACAGTCTCCCAGTTGGCGCAACTCTAGCCTCTTTGGCCTCTGCCTCTTCCTTTGGAGCGACTCGGTCTCGGAGAAGACCTCGCAGTGGATCCAGTTCCCCGTCTCCTGCTCCTCCTCGGCGAGCTCCTCTTCTGGCAGCTGCCAGTGAACCGCTGCTCAGCCCTTCTAGCGTTCTGTTGGCTCACTTGCTCAATACTAATAAATGTAAGGAATTGAGATTCAACCTATCTGAACTCCAATAGGTGTTAAAAGTTGTTATTCATGCAGTTATTATCACAGTTTGAATTACTAATTTAAATAATACTGTAGGACGGACATGCTGGATAGATGTGATGTAAAGAATTTGATGTTTCTACTGAGTTACACCCAATTGAAAATAGGTGGTCTCAAGTATATATAGTAAAATAATAATGGTAATTTCATATTCTAAAAACCGTTTGACTGTGTACACGTGGAACTTTAAACAGATGCTAACAATAATAAATCTCATCCAAACATACATATACATAAAAAATATTTAGTAATGGGTCATGCAGAGGCAATATGGAAATTATTTTTGGAAATTTCAGAAAAACTTCTTGTGAAAAGATAATTGCTCTGTCTGTTATATGAATCTAATCAAATCACATCTCAGTGACATTTTTGTATTTCAAATATACATAGCTTCATAGATTACTTCAACAATCATCAAATGTTCAGTCAGTACCTATTATGTAGAATGCATATTAAACATTCAATTTATTATTATATTGTATGATTGATAAGACAAGTTGAAATTTTCTTTAGTGGCCAATATGTTATTTGAATGAATTATGATTTTGTGCAGCACAAGGGCAAGGAATCTATAAACCTGGCAGTGTACAGTCTTTGACGTCGGAGAGCGCGCCAAGTGCCAATACTGGAAAGCATCTTCATCAGATGACTATTTTACCAGCACCCTCCAGTGGTCCTGTCACAGTGCCTTCTTCATTTTCCTCCAGCTCACCGCAGGTATGAAAATTATTATTTCCATATTTTATTTCAAACAGAGCTTCATTACTTATAATTTAAATTTTCTGCATATTCTGTTCATGAACTTTCTTGAAAATTGGATTACCTCACTTTTCTTTTGATTCTTACATTTCTTTCTTACATGAATATTTGGATTAATTTGGCTAGCAGACAACTCCCAACATTTTATTTCTTTAGGAATGAAATTTGTGACAGATTTGACTTCTCCTGTGGGAAGTATTAATACAAATATAGAACTAATTTTAATATTTTATTACCAGTTTCAAATATATTAGTGATGAAAAAGATTTTGATATTTAAATATAGTATCTCCTGAAAAAATAAGAAATATTATAATTATTTTAGCATTCAAATAAAAGCATAAGAAATATCAATGTTTTTGACACTCTTTTTTGTTTTTAATGCAGAACAAATGAAAGTTCCAGGGACATAATTTCAGGGTTTTAACTATACTGTAGTTTATTATATCCCTACACAACTCATTTACAATACAACTGACAACATAAAGCTTCAATTTGAAATACCAAAATATATGTTACATATATTTTTCTCATCAATATATCCATTATTCTAATAACTATAGTACTTATTCAGCCGTGGATTTATTATTTCTTTCATATTTCTTAATGTTTTAATCTTCAATTACAAATTTACCATTTTAATATAACTGAATTTTCTATGTTTATCAGTTGAGCAATTTTGGTGGTAGTTCCCCACCGAACGTGACATCCCCTCAATCTCCGCCCTCTCCTTTGGATGGCTGTGGGGGCTCGGGTCGAGAACACAGGCGAGCAGGGCATATACACGCCGAACAAAAGAGACGCTACAACATCAAGAACGGATTCGATGTGCTACAATCACTCATACCTCAGTTGTCACAGAACCCAAATGCCAAGGTTTAAATTTACATTATCATAATTTAACAGAAAAATAAAATTTTATTTGTGTCCTTTATTTATAACAGCCAGTGTGGAATGGATTATCAATTATAAAAGCTGTTTTACAAATAAGTTTAATAAAAACGAGAAAAGGACTATGGTTTTAATTATAAGCTAGAATTTTAAACAATGATCTCTTTCGGTTTGATATACTTAATCCAAAAAAGTAACAACCATGATTTTGGGTGTGTTTTACTTACTGCGGGAAACCAAATGGTGACATGATCTTTATGACAGGTTGTTTATGATTTTATTTGAACACGTGTGTGGGGAATTACCTTGATAGTGGTTGGCTGCGTTGAATGTTGTGTTATGCAGTGTGATATTGAAATTCAAATCCTACACAGTGTGCTCTCAATTATCTGGGTGCAGCTTATCCGGTTTGCAGATTATCCGTGCTAAATAAATCTATGAAATATGGGATTTTTACACAATTTAAAGAAACTATATAGTATGTGAACAAATTTTTGCCCTAATTACAACACATAAGAAATTTATTTTTGGATGAAGGAAAAATATTAAATAGTGCGAGACTAATTCTCGAATATTTTGCTTCACTGCACTGACCAATTGGTAAACTGTATAAAAATAATCTTCTATATTTCTGCAGGTGAGCAAAGCAGCAATGCTACAAAAGGGAGCTGAGTATGTACGGCAACTTCAAGCTGAAAGAAACCAAATGAAAGAGGAGATGGATGGCTTGCGACAGCAAATAGAATGTTTAAATAACTCAATAAGGTATGTCACAAAGAATTTGTATCATTATCTTGTCTTCCAAAATTAATATAAAGGATTCTCAATACAAATAGAAGAATACTCTTAAAGATATATTTTTTGTATTTTCAGCAATTGCCAGTCACTCTTGCCTGCTACAGGTGCGCCAGTGTCAAGGCAACGTTCTGGCCGGCTCAAGGAAATGTTTGATGAATATGTTCGCCAGCGCACCAATGAAAATTGGAAATTCTGGATTGTATCCTTTTCACTTACGCTTTCTATATTCAGCTATAGTATTATATTATCATATTTGAACCCCTTATAAGAATTACCCCTGTAAAACCAATTTCACCAAAAATAATGTACTAAGGTTTATAGAGATTCTGTAAGAAAAAAGAAAGTGCTTTTATGAATACTACATTTTACTTATGAATGATTTGAAATTATCCACAACTGCAAATTAAGAAATAATTGAAAAAGTCTAGAAATATATTAATTCATTAGATGAATGGGCAGTACTGTAGAAAATCTATTAATCTATGAATCGGGTTTTGGTCTTGTTGAGAAAACTAGTCGAAAAAGAATGTCAAGTTCCTGTTCAAATGAGGTTTAAAAAAACATTTGAATGATTGATAATAAATCATTTTGATTCAACTATCCATATAATGCATTATTACATAATTTTCAACAGGTTTTTCTTAATGTAAAATTTAGATTTTAAAATATTATTAATTTATCTCTACTAAATCCTTGACTTAAAACACAGTTTAGTTTATTGGTTGAGCCATTGTTAACATCTTTTAACAACAACGTGTCGCCAGCGAGTACAGATGAACTGAAAAGATCTACATTTCTCTGGGCAGAACAGCACTGTTCACTCGTGGAAATGAGACCAGGTAAAAAATTTAATTCTACTGATCACTTAGTTGCGTGTAGTAGAGTTATACATGAGTAAGCGGAAAAAATAGTCCACATTAAGACAGTTTTCTTACAAAGCTTCCAAATATTACACAATAAAAAACTTATTAATATTTAACATTATTGAAGATGACGTAAGAGTACACCATTGTATTTTGTCAATAGCTTGTGTTGTTTGATTGTTTTTTGTCTTAGCATTTTTAGATTATTTATCTCTTTCTTCATAGAATGGCACTAGTGTTTTCCATTTGTATTTAAGTAGGAATTATTGATCTATTTCAGAAAAATAATTTTTACCATTTTAATAATTAATTGTCCCACCGTAACTTCACTGCAGGCTCGATTCAAATGGACTTCCCAAAATCAAACACAAAAAAAAAAATGATTTAGTTTTGTTTTACTATTCTTAACGTTTATAATAATAATAAATATTTTGTATTTTACTATTTCATTGTTAGAAAACCATAATATTGCAGGGCATATGACGGTGTGTCTAAATAAATGTGTTGTAATTCATTTTTTGTGTTTATTCCAATAATAAGTAAATGTGTGATTTTCTAGCTGTTTTAAATTCTCTTCGCATGCTGTGCACTACAACGGAAATCCTCTCCGACCCGGAAAGGTTACCAGAGGAGGCCCATGCGGCCGTCAATAAGAAGAAACCAAACGATTCAAATTCCAGTTGTTAATAGTTGTGTTCCACTGGCATCTGAAATTATCATTTAAGTTTACTTTTATTAGTTTCTTAATAAGAATTAATTTAGTTTGACGAGGATTGACGTCTTAATAAATAAGTGACCTGAAATTATTCGTTTTTAAAAAATATGTGTGAGTGCAATGTGCGGATGCCGTTTTGTTTTGTTTGTGCACAGTTTTTGATAATTATATTGAAAAACTGCGTCACCATTGTGCCTCTGGTAAAATATTTTTTGATTACATTAGTATTAAGACTTGAAAGAAAAAATTATTTCGGTGTATGTTTAAAAAAATATGCTGTTGTAGATATGGAATAATATAAAATCCTCTATTGTATATAATATTTTATAAGATTGCAATTTCAAATAAGAAAATTATATTCTCTTAAGAATTTATGTCTGCCTTAGCAAATTGGCCAAATAGTTAGTACAAGAAATTTATCATTTTCGCATCGGCCAATTACATTTTCTCACACACTAGTGTAAATATATGAACATTAAGAAATTCAGTCATAATTATTTCTATTTAAAATAGCTACATATGTTATAATGCTCCATTTTAAATTTTGTTGACAATTTTAATAATTCTCTATACAGTTCTTCCAATGACATGGCACAAAAGATGTAATCGTTAATATTAGTACTTACGTACCTACTGATAATGATATTTGACCAGATAAATACATTTTATTTTTAAGACTCAATTAATTTTGGATTCAATCAAATATTTACTTTTCATTACAGTAATAATTCGATCTCGACTAATAAAACCCCAAAACCCAAAATTCAATCAGACCGTTATTAGACAGTTAAAAAAGATGCTGCTTCTCATACAATAAATTCATAAATTATCAAAATCAATTGTTTGCTAAATATTTAAATCGATAAATCAGATAGTAAAAAATTATAGAAAAAATTACATCATCCAAATTTGGTTATTTTACATACACGTAATCATATATCTTAAACCCAAAGGTACATGGCGTTGTCAATCAAAAATCGCTTCCAATCATATAAAAAATATATTGGTCTTGACCAATAAATTCGAATATAAATTTTACCTATTGACTAATGAGTAAGTCCCACCTGATGAAACGGAGAGCTGTATGTCTATATTGTAAATGTATAACCATTGTTTTATTTTATTTTATTCTATCCACAAAAGGGTATAATGTTAAGTCACAGCATTACTGGTATTTTCATCTACACTGATGTGGAAATCCATACAAACGTACTCAGGATTTGTGCAATTAGACTTAAAAGAAGATCTCACAATCTTAATATTGAATTGTTGTGTATATTCTTTACCATTTTATTTAACGAAAAAGAATTGATTGTTATTGTCAATCATAATATACGATTTTAATGAACATTAATTTATTATATTGATAGTTATTTGTTACTATTATAATATCAAAATACATTTTATTATATTTGGAATAAATTATTTACGGATGCTTAAATATTTAATGGTATTTCAAAGTAATCTTAAGGCACTCTTTTAAGTTAAACAATTATTTTATGTTGACGTTGTTTAGTGAATGTGAGAACTTCTTTAAAACATTTTGCTTGTTAAAAATTATTCAATTATATGTGCCATAAAAATTAATACCCATTTATTCAATTATTATGTTGAATCATTGATGTTATTAGGATTTACTGAAATCTCCAATAAAATTGAAACCAAAATTATTTTTAACCATTCACAATATTTTTTTTTATATTTAGTCATTGTTCAAAAATATTACAATATAATTTATCAAGACGTACTGTGTTAATTATTTTCATACCCAAAGGCAATGTGAATATACATAACCCTTCCAAGAGCAATGTTTTTCTATTTTTTAGTGTTTCTAAATTTTAGTTTTTTACAACTATAAATGTTTTAAAAAAAAACAATAAAATATGTTATGCTTAGACTGATAAAAAAGATTGAGCAGTGAAAAAAATAATAAATTCATTATTTTAGATTTTTTTTCAATCATTATGAAAACATATCGAAGTTGCCATTTTATCATCATCACATTTGGCCTGTAATGCCTTAATGCAAGTCCCAAAAAAGGTAAAAAACACTTTTAATAAAAATAAAATACACAGTAAATTTACTTTTACCAGATTATGGCATTCAAACTTGGGAGGGTTAATCTATCCAATTTTAAATAACACAAGTTGTAAACGAATTGTGCAACCAAAAAAAATGTATCTTTATAAATTTCCTATCCTAATAGAATTATCATTTCTAAACGAAATCGATGCTAAAAAAATATCTGTTTCCATTTCGCTTGTTAGTATTGTAATAATATACGCTCAATTTATAAAAAAAAAAAAAACTATGTCAGAATATTTTTTTATAAACAATGTAGTTGTATGTAATGATTGTATTTTTTATCTTGCCATCGGTTGTTAAACTGACTCCAAGACTTTATTTAGGCATTGAATGCAACTAAATTCTCACTGATAACTAGCATTTCTTAAAGCTAAATCGGTAAATATTATATAATAATAGAAATGCCTTTTCTATTAGGTACAAAACCAATTTAATAGAGGCCTTAGAATTTTTTTTCTATTTTATAGATACAACCATGTTTGTCAGACTTGACAATATAAAATACCAAAATTACCTATGCCTTTCACTACTTATAGATTTGTTTTTGGTGTTTTTTATCGCAACCTAAAATATCAAAGTTATTAAAATGTAACGTAGATTGATGAAAATAAAATTATCTAAGTCTATACCAGTTTTAAGTTATTAATGTGTCTTGAGAAAATGTGAAGATTTCTGAAAAAATGTGGCTTTGGATTTTATACAAAATTTATTGAAAATAAATTATTAATAAGGCATATTTTTTTTTATAAATACAGTCAAATTTCATTATAAAGATCATAAAATAGGTCTTTTTTCCGGTCCGCTATGATTTTTTTTATTATACTTTGAATTTCAGTATTTGCTATAGCGGGATTTGGCTGTATTTTGTTCATGTTTACCCCCAATCATGCATTTGTTACAGTGTTTTAGAAGACATTTTCAAATTGTTATTTCAACCTGGCATTACAGCTGCATTATAATAATAAAATTTCTAAGACATCACACGTGCACAAAAATATGTGTATAAAACACTGTTGACATCTTTAATTGCAACCACAAGTTGGGGGTTTTAAACTAAATAATGGTAAGTAAAAAAAACACCTCAGGATACTAAAAAACCGTAGATACTTTTAAATCATAGAGTCAGCAAATGCATCCAGAATATTCTGAAGATATACTTCCCACTGAAGTACTGAAATTTACTGAAGATCTCACCAAGAAAACACATGGAATATTATGAGTTAGGTCCGCGCTTCCTGTCTAGACTTGTATTCACACTGTTTACATCCATCTGTAACGGACATGGTAAGAAAGAAAAGTTTTTAATAACATGAATGAATTCAGATATTTTATGAAAATGTAAATTTTCACACAGCATATAGTTTTGTTTTGAACATGTTCTTATAATGAACGTGTTATAAAAAATAGCATTAATAAAATCATATATAATTTTCCTTCTTTTATCTATTGAAGGTACGTTTTCACTTATTCAATGCAAACTGGTCTTTTCTTTCAGTCCAAATGTGAAGCAAACAAATCTCCACAATGTAGACTTTTCAGATTGAAATATCTTTCACGAGGATTGGATCAGTCTTGGAGAGGATTGGAGCAGTATCAAACTTAATTTTTTAATGCAATTACAGAATTCGAACCTGTAACCTCTAATGTCGAAATGCAAGCACTTACTAACCCAACCACTAAATTAATCCGTTAATCCCATAATATATAAAATCTTATGATTTAGCAAAGATGGCCAATAAATAGCTAAGCAATATGTGTACAGAAAAAAATCTTTCAATAGCCATGTTGAAAAAAAATCAGCCTTGAATTTTAATATTTATTGAAAGTGAAAGTTTGGCAAATAAAACATAACCATATGTGCCCAAAACAACCTCACAGTGCCCCAAAGCAATTTTGTAATAATCAACATAATAAATAAACAAAATATATACTGGTAGTCGTCAACTTACAACCTATGCGACTCACGAATGTTCGACTTTACGGCTATAATCCGCGATCAGTTACCTGCCTCTGCTAACTCATGGTTAGGAAATCATAAGCATTTTAAGCCCTTTCGGGATGTCTGCAAGAAGGAAAATATCAATTTCTAAACCTGCCAAGAAAGGCTACTAATTAGAAAAGAAAATTTATGGTAATTAAGCAGTACAAAAAAAAAAAAACAAGCGACCAGTAAAAAGTTTATATGTAGAACACATGCCTCCATTTTGTGTTTTCATGTTTTACTAATACTAAAATATTTAACCAATTTTACCGTAGCAATATTTTTACTTAATCCTAAGAAAAGTAAAAGTAAAAAAGTCGGGAATGCTAATGATAAAGAAATTAATGACATACTCCAAAAATAATAAAAAAGAAACCATAGGAAAACCAATAAATGACAGTGGTGATACACTGGCTACAATGAACATAGAAAACAGTCTTACAATGTTACACAAAATCATTTAGATATCTATTGAAACTATTGTATAAGCCGACTTGCGACCTGTTTATCAGACTCGATTGTGGTCATAAGTCGACAACTACCTGTACTCGCATTCCTATTTTATTTTATACTACAAGACTCACTGGGATGTCATTTTATTTACAATCAGTGTTGATAATTTCGTTCATAGATGATAATATAAACCAATTCGTTAAAGTGAATGTTGCAAAATTGTAACATATGTATTTAATTAAATAATCATGCTGGGTAGTTTATACATATATATATTAGGATTATCAGAAATAGGCAACAATTTTTGATAAAATGACTATATAAGACAGTACAAATTTACGAAAAGTAATGGATAACTAGAAACATGAACACAAATAAGAAAACATCGGTCACAAAATTTTAATCAGAATAAAGCATCACAATAAAAATACTATTCGCATTCCAAGCAAATATGGAAATGTTTCAATATTCATAATAATAATTTAACTTTTACATTAAAAAATATAAAAACAGGTCTACTGTATGATCAGTACAATACTTACTATAAAATTAATTACAGAAAAAACATAATATATCTAATGAAAGTTTAAGCACAATTAGACACTCAAAAAATCCAATACAATTTTATCAAATAATTATACAATACAAAATTTTAGCATAAAATTCGATATATTTGTTAAATACAAATCAAAGCTGAAAGCTAAATTATCCCTATAGAATTGGTTTTTTGAATATTATTCATTTTGCTGAAATTTCAATGCAGTTAATTCCACATCCAATGCTACCGGCACTGATTTTTTAACACTGCTTTCACTCATCATCATATTAAAGAAATCTTGATGTATACCACTAGCATAGAAATTTCATACATAAAAATATAATTTTTCATCTCATGGGATACATATATTTGGCATATTCAACAAACTAATTCTATAATAGTATATTTAACTTAAGATTAACTAAATAACTACAAATTGATGAATTTGGATTGATAATATGTATGTAATTACCAGTGGTGAATAGTGACTTCTAGGTTTTTTTTTATCAAAGCACGAGCTGACAATCTATATCTGTGTTGGTTATTTCTAATGAATCTCACTTTTTTTCTTCATAGAAGAAATCTTAAAGCATTTATGAAAGGTATAATAAAAATCTCAATGAATTATTCAAGAAAATAAGTCCCACATAGCACTCTGGATGTTTTACAACTGTTAACGCTTGGCATATGCCGCTTGGCATATGCCGCTTGGCATATGCCGCTTGCCCAATGAGTTTGATCTGTTGTGAATTTTAAAAGCATTCAAAGGATATAATAAATTATGCTACAGTAAGAATAAATCATTGCAAAATAATATTACAATTAAATGATTTTCAAGTAGTGTTATATAGAAATACTATTCAACTTTTTTAAATTTTATGTTATGTTTCGCATGTATGGACGTCATACCACTGGTATCTACAAATTTTTGGAAAAAAGCAGTACAATAATGTCATATATCATTCAATTATTAAACTGGCAATTTTTTTTATCATAGAAAAAAATGATCGTAAATATCCTTTTCAATGTAGAAAAGGGTCAACAATGACAGTAATTATTAAGAATAATAGGAACAAAACAAGTATTTTTTAAAACAAAAAGAAAAAACTTAAACATGTATGGCACGTTAAATATACATGATTTCCACCATCATAAATCACATTAAATTCAGGATTCATATTGCATGTACTATTGTGAGTTTCAACGCATGTAAGAATATTTTCCTTCACTTGATGCAAATCCATATCAGTTTTAACACTCAGTCCACAATGGCAAACAATCACAAGCTCGGAGCAAGAATTTGTTTTAACTTCTAAAGAATTCTTCTGGCATATGGGACAAATAATCTGATTCAATTCATCTAGCATTTCTGCTAATCTGTCTTCGTCTTCAAAGATATTGTCATACATTGCCAACAGCCTGTAATAAAAATGAGTGTTGTAAAACTATACTGGAGAACCCAAACAAAACTTTAATACATAGCCGTTCCTGATGTTTTAGGAGTCCATGATGCTGCCATAGGAAATAGAATAACTATATACTAGTATTTTTAATGTACTTTTAATGTAGTAAAGACCTAGTTGTACCATGAAAGAAATTTGAATTGTTCGTATTAACTGCTGTCAATTATAAAAATAATCTTTTCAATAGGTTCAGCATTTACTTGGTATTAACCACATAAATTCTATTGTACATATATTAGATACTATACATGTTTCGTCTAAATTGATTTATCAAGTCATTTCATTAAGTAAAATGACTAACCCATGGCACAATCATAATCTCCTCCATGTTATACATAGAGTTTGTAGATAAGTCATACAATAACTTTTTAACAAAAGGCATTGAATAAAAAAATTTTAAAATATGAAAATTTAAGAATAGAATAAAACCTTAATTATTTGCTATTATTCATACATACTATAAAAGTCAATGACCATGTTCGCTTCCAAATCGAGGTTATATTAAAAGAGTTTTTATAAATTTGCCTTATGTCAGACGCACAAAATCTTGTCATTGTATTTTCACTTAATTGCGCTTCACACGCGTGCCGTTATAAAGCCAGACCAGATATGTTAAAAAAATATATTCAACTATTCTTATTTATGTACAGCCCTTAGAAAATTTTAGGATGTCAAGACGACCAGTGGGGCAAATTGGGTTGGCCAGGCCTGAGCTGTGAGATATATTTTAAAAAATTATATCCGTGATCATATTTTCGATCTTCTGAAACTTCTTGCTGAAATATGATGCATATCTATAATCTCAGAAGATTTTTCCAAGTCTAACCCGTTAATACTTTTAATATTAAGAATAATACAACGATTACAGAAACACTGCGTACAAACAAAATGATTACCATGATGTCAAAAGCACAAGAAAGATATTTTCTCACCAAAGTAGCTCCGCATCTTGAGATTCATCCTGTGTTTCTGGTAAAATTTCAAAATTATTATGTGCATTTTCCACTCCAGTCTCAGGAGAGCAAATTGATTTTAAGTCCTCTTTAATTATGGAAGTTATGGTATCATATATCTCATCTTCTTCGTCTATATGACGTAGCTTGTCAATAAAATCTTCTTTGTTTTTCTTCCACCTCTCCTTGCATTTCTAAAAAAAATCCAATTAAATGTAGTGATAGCATTAAAAATTTCAATAATACTCATGTACGTTTCAAGCCAAAAGTATTTAACCTGAAATTGCCATTTCCAAAGACCTTGGAAGTTTTTCCTTTGGTTTTGTCAGTAATCTTCAATATCCCATCGATACTTACAATTAAGACCGAGAACGCATTTGGGCAAAATTGGGATGTAGTCCCCATTTAATATTTACATTTTGATCCAACTGCGTGATTTGGCCCAACACTCCGGCAATTGGATTAGGTATACAATAAGACACTGATTAATTACACTAACAATACGAGGTTTAAAATGTTACCTTTCTTATGACATCTTTAATAGTTGGTGAGCCATTCTTAAAACGTCTTATTGACTCTCTAGTTCTCATCTTAATTTCAGCTTTTGACATTTTGCTCGATCGTGTTAACTAAAAAGAAGCAAAACAGATTGTCAGATGAAATGATAGGTCAAAAATAAACATAACGAACATTGTCATTTTGCTTGAAAATATCTGCGATCTCAATGCAAATTATACGATAGCTAAATACTATCACTGCCGTCTATTTGTGGTTTATTCGAAACATTCTATTGATTCCGTAAAATTTCGCGATTACCTTACAACAGTGACAATCAACAGCTGAATTCTAAAATTCCTAATACTTTGCTTTCCCGCAATCACTGCTGCCAATAATCACTTACAAAAAAATACAATAAATATAAAGCTACCCACTATGTTACAGTAAATACATAAACTATTTTTTGAACCCTTTTTTCTTTTCTATTTTAATGAAATTAGTAAATTGCTTATTTTTTTAATATCTCTTAACTATAAAAAACACATTTTCAACCATTAGTACTAATATATCTTTTTGAGATTACGCAAAGAAACACAAATGCTTATTTTAGCGTAATTGCAAGGTATAAAATGATTTTCATATAAAATTTGCTTCCCTTTAACTTTAATCCATTTATTTCGTCTACTATGAAACGCAGTAGATTTGTTTTTAATGATATTTTTAATATATATTAATATTATTTTTTAACAATAGTACTTATTTATATTTTTTTAATGTTGAAGTCAAATTTTATGCTTAATTCACACATACAATTAATTACCATCAATAATAATTATATGATTTAATCCAATCATTGAGAATTGCCAGTAATCTATTTATCTTTCAGGATAAAAAAAAATGAAACAGCAATAGCTAGAAAGTATAATTATTTATAATAACATTATAGCAAATTATCAATATAATAATCAAAACGTTATTTAGTGTCGTAATCGTATTAATAAGGTAAAAAAATAATCTCATCACAATATTACCGTCCAAATAACTGAACATGTGTAAGTACAATGCTTTATTTTAATGTTCAATAGTATTTTCTTTATGAGCGAGATAATATTTAAAATTAAAACCAGATATTTATTTTTTTTATTTTAGGCAGATCTAAATTTTCAGATAAAAAGTGTAACTTTCTGAAATGTATACCTAATTTTTTACGCATTTTACAAATAATATTTATTTAACTAAGCTAGTGAAAATAAATAAACGCGATAAAATACATAGCTATCTCGATTTTGCTTGTCTATGCATTGTTATTCGTGTTGATTTGTATTGTTGGCTAACTTAGTATCCATGCTTCTCCAATCTTATTAAAAGCTCAGTTCATAACCATACAAGCCCACCTGCCTTCGTCTTGTATTGTGTCTCGAAGGCTATTGTTCGACGACGTGTGTATTTATATTCTTACCCAGTGATTATCGACGTCTGAAGGGGTTAATTTCGACAAATGTAAGAGATTATTTTCATGTCATCAGTTATGGCAGGTGTTTTTGATTTGGAGTTACAAGATGTCGACACTGTGACCCTAGATGATTCAGAAGATGATGTGATCGAATTTGACGAGGTAAGAAAACATTAGAATTGTTTCAAATATTGGAAAAGAATAAAACAATCTTCCATGTGTGTAATTTTCATTGTTTTATTACACTATCTTAGATATTTTTGTGCGATATCAAAGATCACCTTGGTGTTGTTTTGGTTGTGTCATTATGGGACTTCCTATTAGTATTTTGAAACGACGCACTGCTATTGTGAAGTTTAAGTCGATGGTTTTGAAACTGCTTTATCAGCATATTGCAAATAATTTTTCGATTTTCAGGTCGATTATGATCGAGAACTTCACGACAACACAATAATCAAGTAAGAATAATTTTTAGGAAATATATCAGTGTTATTTTTTATAATATTGACAATTTTTTGATTTTAATATAATTTAATTTGACAGTGTGGAAGGATCTGAAATTATTCAATTATCTGAGGAGAATGTGAACCCCGAAAAGACATGTTTGGGTCCTTCAGACTTTGAACTTAGAAAGGTGTTAGGTAAAGGTGGTTATGGAAAAGTCTTTCAAGTCAGAAAGACTACTGGAGCGGATGCCGGGGCACATTTTGCTATGAAAGTTTTGCGGAAAGCTTCTATCGTTAGCAATCATAAAGACACGGCTCACACTAGGGCAGAAAGAAATATTTTAGAAGCTGTTAAGGTATGTTATTCTTCAATATTGTTTTCATGATGATTTTAGAAATAAATACAATTGTAGAAGTTTATATTATTGCGAGATATCCATAGTTCATGAACAATTTGTGCAACAAAACAAAAAACTTAACCCTTTCCAGTCCAATTTTTTTTCCACCAAGTTCATAATAGATTTACAGTAATACAAGATATATCAATATTTTAATTTTCTTTAGATAAAGCTGGATTTATGCTAAAGATTATATTTTCACAATGTATATAATATTGATTGTATCTTTTACGTTTAATATAAGTCTAAAATAGCGTTGACCTATACAACAAGGCAGGCTTTCTATCACATTTTAGGCAAATACACCTGGTTTTTTTTCTTCCACCTGGAATTTTTCTGTTTGAGTGTTTGTTTGTAATTTTAGACATTTTTGCAAGGATTTGAAAATTAGAATAATGGTAAATATCAGTAATAGATTTAAAGCCGTTTACGCGTGCACATCGCGGGGGTAACTATTGACCAGAACAATACGAAGCTGCCAGCAGCCGCGCGGCCCTCAAAACTAACCTTTTGCATCTTCTAAAAACCTTCTAGCCCTCTCCTCTCAGAAAACCATTCTAACAAAAAGGAGAGTAAACAAAAAAATATGCACTCGCATCTGGACCTCATATTAATTATGAAAAAAAATGTAGAGAGACGTTCAACAATGTATCAACTAAAATAAAATCAATGTCGAATGAGATTTGACATAGGACCTGAAAGGGTTAAGTTTTTCAAAATCTCCAATACAATGCAAGGTGTAATAATAAAAATAATTTATCAAAATGTGATTATGAATGTTGACATTACTCATTAATATTTGATTATATTACCTTCTAATTCTATTAATGTAAGATACTCATGGAAAAAGTTGTGGAATGATGGCAATATATACTGAATTATCATTTAATTTTTATTTTATTTGGCTAATGTGTAAAAAACTTTTTGTGGTCGCAATGAAATATTTCAGTATATTAACCAAAAGATAATTCATAGAAATCTATGGGTCAGAACTTCTGCAAGTGGTCTGAAATAGTATACTCATTAAAATTTTACCATTCTGTTACTATCAATTTTGCTACCTGAAATTTTTATCACAGTTGAGGTCTGAATTATAATATGAGAATAACCATTTTTACATCACATATATGTATATTCATATGAATGATAAAATACTTTTCATTCTGAATATCAACTTCTCTATATTATTGTGTGAAAAGTAAAATCTATTTACAAACATAGCAATGAATGACTAATATATCATGAAACTGTATTTAGATGGAGTGATTGATCATCATAAATGGTTTTGATGTCGATAGCTTCTAACAATGTGGTCATATATTGTCTGATTTTTATTACAATCCTTCATTTAAAATTTATCTATTTTCTCACCATTTTTGTATGTGAGTAGTATATATTATACATGGATGGGATTTAAAAAAATGGTATTAATCAGGGCACTCTTATTAGAAATGGAATTCAGGTGTAGAGTTAATATAATATTAATTCACTACCACAGATTGCTTGGAGAAGTCTAAGAAAATTTCAATATCTGTTTTAATATAACTTTTAAGTTGCCTACATATTATTTTACAAAAATTAAACATTTTAAATTTGACCACATCAATAAAATAATATCTTAATTATTAATCTTCACTTGTATGTTGTAGATACCATTGGTTATCTGATGTAATTTTAAGAATCATTTTTTAATATTTATATCTTTGATTTTGTATATGATAATAATGATAAATTTGTATGTGTCAATTATTCTGAAGATATTCAGAAATCAAACTGGTTATCACATACAAACTTATTTTGTTTTTTCTAATATGATATTCAATTTAATTGCAGCATCCCTTTATAGTTGAATTGGTTTACGCCTTCCAAACAGGTGAAAAACTGTATCTTATATTAGAATATTTAAGCGGAGGGGAATTATTTATGCATTTAGAACGGGAAGGAATATTCTTAGAAGACACGGCATGGTGATTATATCCATTTCTATTATTTTACTGATAAAATAGATATGAATATTATAAAACCAATATAAAGAATACTGGAAATAATTATTTTGCTTATTTATTCATGAAATGGTTTTAATAGTTTTTTTCCCAATTCTAGCTTTTACCTGTCTGAAATCATTCTCGCCTTGGAACATCTTCATAGTTTGGGTATTATATATAGGGATCTCAAGCCAGAAAATGTTTTATTAGATGCTCAGGGTCATGTGAAGCTTACTGACTTTGGTCTTTGTAAGGAACATATACAGGCCGGAATAGTGACCCACACATTCTGTGGTACAATAGAATATATGTAAGCTATATTTTAATATTTTTAAATTGTCATAAATTGGAATTAGATACAAAATATACACTTGTATAAATAATTAGGGACATTAAGATAGGTTATAGAAATGAGAAGATAGAAAGGTTAGATGGATTCATTGTAGGAGAAAAACATAGTTGTATTTATTTCAATAGATCATTTAAAGAATTGAAAAGCAGGCGGCTTGTTTCATACTATAATTATTATTATGACAAATACATATTCTTAAAAGAATATTATTCACAAACGACAAATAAAAACATTTTTAAATAAAATAAATTACTTGTCCATTTTTATTATTGATTCAAATTATGGTTGCCAAATTATTGCTGGATAGGAAACAAGTATTTGATACAGTTTCAGTTCTTATATAGTATTGAGAAAGCAACCATTGTAAATGTGTTTTTAGTCATTACTGTAACAAATATTTTTTGAAAGCTGGATATTCAAGATTGAAGTAGTAGTTTTAAAATTATTCTGCTGGTGTCATTTAAATAAAAATGATTTAGTGTCGTTTATTTTTTTATGCTATGAAATGTTGCTAATGTGAAAAGTACCTAACTATTTACTCGAATATTCACAGCACATATTGTTACGTTGCCTAGGAGCTAAGTGAAGATTGAATAGTTGTTATTTATCTTCAAACTCTTTGTCAATTTTTTTTGTTTTTTATTTTAAACAACCTCTTTTTCTAGGGCTCCTGAAATATTGACCAGATGTGGACATGGTAAAGCTGTCGACTGGTGGAGTCTTGGAGCCCTCATGTTTGATATGCTAACAGGACAGGTAGGAGTTTCTTATTCATTTAAAAGTTAAAACAACGACATAATTTTTTTTTTTGTAAATTCGTTAAGATTGTATGAAAACCCAATTTTGTATACTAAAAAAAAACATTTTTTTCAGCCTCCATTTACTGGTAATAACCGTAAAAAAATTATAGAAAAAATTTTATCAGCCAAATTAAATCTCCCCGTATATTTAACACCTGATGCTCAAGATCTTATTCGTCGGCTAATGAGGAGACAAGTTAAACATAGGCTCGGTGGTGGGTTAGATGATGCTGAACCCATCCGAGGACATCCATTCTTCAAACAAGTTTGCTGGCCGGATGTATTTGCAAGAAAACTTAAACCTCCAATAGAACCAAAGCTGGTGAGTCATCAAATGCTGTTTTTTATATATTTAGAATAGATTAGATCTCCAATATTAATCAAGTTGCACCCATATACATTTAGTTTTTGGTTATCATTTCCATTGAAATGTGTTTGGTTTGAATTCCATGAAATAAATTTTGATAATGTATTTTTATGCTGCTCCCTCTACCGTTTGTCTCTTTCAACTGATAATTAATATAAAACACAAAAGGCAATAAAACATAGTATTCTATGTTCGTGTTGTGTTTTCTAGTTTGCGTGTGAATGATGTTATTTTTTCATTATTTCAGACAAGTGAAGATGATGTATCTCAATTCGACACAAGATTTACAAAGCAGACACCGATTGATTCTCCTGACGAATCGTTGTTGAGCATGAGTGAAAATTTGATATTCAAGGTGAACATCAAGCTTAGTTTAATATACATTCTAGAAATCATTTTCATAATGTTTGTATGTATATCCCTGAATATAACAATGCTAGTTTGAACTACCATTTTTCTTATTAGAGACTTTATTTATTATTTATTTA
>JAGVSQ010000076.1:28171-55009 GCA_022683975.1 Rhyacophila evoluta
AAACTTTGAATTATACCTAGCTAAAAAAATAACAAATTATATAAATCAAAGTTTTAATTTTCAATATAAATTCTTTATTGCTGAACTTTCAATATTCATTTAAACATATATTTTTTTAATTCAAGTTTAAATGTTATTAAAATATATTTATATGAAAGATTATATGCTGCATATTAGTATTTTATTGTTTGTGTCTGTTTTTTAGGGTTTCACTTACGTAGCCCCTTCTGTACTAGAAGAGATGCATCAGCCTAGGATTGTGAGCGCACCAAGGAAATCTTTCCCTCAGCCCAACCATCATCTGGGTCGAAGTCCTCTGCATTTCCCCTCACCCCGCCTTGCACCTGGTTTTGCTCATCACTCACAGATCCCCGAGCATATGCCGCACACAGCTCAACACCAGCACGTCCACGCACATGCCCACACCCACGTGCATCCCCAGCATCCTCACCCATACCAACACCACACCCCTTCGCAGCCGCAGCCTACCCAGCGTGGTCACACTGACGAAATGATGGACATTCAGGGTGGATCCTTACTATAGTGAGTAGTTTATAACAGTTTCTTATAAGAGAACTCCAAATTTAAATGCATTGTTATAGATGGAGTTCAAATACCAAATTACATTTAATTACTAAAAAAATTGAAGCTACTTTTCAAGACTCGTGAGGTTAAGTTAGACATAAGTAATCAGGATTTTACTTAAAATTTGTTAGCCTTTGTGTTAGTTTATATTAGTTATTAACCTCGCTATTGTAACTAACAGAAATTACACAATTCACAAGTGCACATACCTGCGAGAAATTAACACAGCCTGAAATAACTAAATGAAACCTGTAAATTTAAATTCTCAAAACCAACCAAAAATCAATATATGAACAGTCAAAGTTCTGATGAACCACAGTCCAGAATCTGCTATAGTTATTCTATTCCAGTATCGTATACTATTGTGGTAAAGTGAACAAGTTAAAATTAGTTTCTAATAGTATGATTTGCAGCTTTGAGATTTTAACCTGAGATATTCAGCTCTAAAATGCAGATGCTTACCAATCGGTCACCAGGGTGACAAAAAAATGGGAGTATTAAATTGAAAGACATTGATGAAATTGAAATTAAATAAGGTCATAATTTCTGTATGTTTTTGCATGTATATATTTTTATCATGAAGTTTTCGCTGAAAATGAAAGTAATGGCAGGTGACATTGCAAAAAATAAACAGTAGTATGTACATATAGTGTTTACTATATATTTTGATATAGCTAGAAATTTGGGTACTTTTTGACCCACTGACATGTTTTGTCAATTGTGAAATTTATCAATTGCCAATTTTATCTTTATTTAAAACTTAAAACCGCAGATTATTTAAGATATTCATTATCAATTCGGGAATGATTGCTCGTTTGTCTTCTAACATTTGAGAGGTCATAAGTTATCTTTTTCTCGAGTCTGGGAAGTCACATTAGCCATGTGCACAATTTTGAGGTATCGACTGGCATAACTTGGCAATGTTTATCATTAACTTAAAACTAATGTTATTTTTCAATGTGTGGTATGCACATAAATTCTTTTAGAAAAAAATATATGTACAGAATAATATTTTCGAGAATGAAAAATTCTTGTAATAAAGATTCTGAAAGATCAGGATGTTATATTAGCATTATAAAATTTCCTACTGTTCGGTTACTTTTTTGAGTTATTAGCATCCTAATATTCATTTTGAAAAAATTATACATACATATTCATTTATTTCTTTAAAAGCTTCATATATTTTGTTGTTGTTGGAAAATGATAATATTTTACTATCTGTTACAAATCATAAGCATGTTGATACTAAATGATAAAGTGTTAATATATTTGGCAATATATCGGTGTTTTTTATAACTTATCTAATGATATCACATGATATTTTTTAGGTATGAAAGATAAGAGGTCAATGTTATAAAGTTATACAAGAAGTTAGCTTAGATAATACATTTTGTTATCATTTTTTTATATTATGTAATTAATCCTTTTACTAATTATTTAGAATGTTTTGTTTCATGTAATTGTTATATATTGTGTTTATATAATTTTAGGCCTAGGTCAAATTGCAGCCAGAAAACAAAAACAGAGGAAAGCACATCATCTGTTATGACATTGTTTCAAGAAATATGCTGAGAGTCAAAGAGTATCTCTGGTCCACAGAATGAACCATATAATATTTTTTTTTACCTGAATATATATAAAAGATAATACATATATACAGACTGCCAGATGTGTTCAAATGAAATAATCTATTCACAATTTTTGTAGAATCCTTAAAATTCCAGTATAAATTCAATATAATGTTCCGATATGTCTTTTGTATGTACCAAACATGCAAGCTTTGTTACCTTACCATTCAACGTTTCTAGTGACGCACTACAATTCATAAATAACACATTTCTCGGAACGCATTTGGAAACATTTTGTAATAAAAAATATTTATATCAAAGATAATTGAACAAGCCAGATGGATATTATAGAAGGTTTTTTTTTTATATAAAATTCAATGTGTATATTAGAATAATGTAAATAGTATAATAAAATTAGTTTGCGAGTTGCATTCAATGCCTTCAATATAATATATTATTTTTGGTATTCCATTAAAATGCCATTGAATTTTATTTTGCACAATGAATAGCTTCAAGGAAGTCTATGCATTATTGTTTTTTTTTTTTATCTAAAAGTATTACTTAAAATATAATCGATGAAAGGGTAACAAAAGCATAGCTCCAGATTTTAAATATTCTTTGTAAGAAAATGTATGTAGAATCAATATATCATTGTGGAAATTTATGATATTGGCCACCAGAGACAAATTTGTAGTCACCTGATTTCCAGACATCTTCCATCTAACGATTGACAATGATGACAGTCATAAAAAAATATATGAACATTTGTCTTAACATGTAAACATGTCTTCCAAACGGAAGTATTTACCATATTCTTCTTGATTGGAAGGAAATTGTAATATAAATCAAACAAATAAGTGACTGATTTGACTGATTATATGTTTGCAAACAATAAAAATACTGTTTAATATTCATTGTGTGTATACTTCCCGTGTGTGTTTGCATTATAATTGGGTTGATCATATATTCCTGGGACCAAATTGGGACATGTATGTGAGTACAGTAGAACCTCTATAGTCAGTCATATAAAAATATGATATTCTGAATTCACTCAGGAATCTAATACTTGAATTTAGAATTTATTTCTTAGTTATACCTACTACTAAAGAGGGTTTAATTTATAACTATGATTTTTCGTATTGACTTCTCGTTATATTTATGATCTAAAATAGAAATTGAAAAAATATATTTATCACTTCAAAAAGTCTTACAGAAGAATGTTATTCAACAGTTAGGACAGTTGAATTGTGTGTTGGTCTGGGAAATTTTTGATTTGGTTTTGCATATGTAATTTATGAACTAGAGCAATTTTAAATATCTAGACAAGCAGAACTCATTGACATTTGAATTATGGATGTAAAATTTTTGATTTCTTTTAGTTTGTTATAGATGGAGTCAACCCAAACATGTAAAGTTTGCTTTGTTTCTTGCAATAGACTTATGTATAAAAAAACCAGTGTTCCTTAAATTTTATTTACTCAGAAGAAAGGATGTGACTTTTTAAAATGGATTTTAATTCTTCAAATATTTGAATTCCAGTTTGAGAGTGTGCGAGAACATTGTTTAGAAGCGTGTGACACTTGGCTTTAAACATGTTTAACATTAACATGATGTTTTTAACAATTTTCATATTTGACTGGAAATTTTGTCTGTATATCGAGGTTCTGCTGTATCAACTTTGGTGTGAATACGTTTTGAAATTTAAAAAAATATGAAGTGTATTAAATAAAATTCATATTGTTAGTCTTCTGTTCTCAAAAAATCTATTTTTTTATTATTCTTGTTTGAATGTAGTTTTGGTGTTTTAAAATCCAATTTAAATTCAAATCTTTTATAAGTTCAAGCTTTTAAATTGATGTATCTTGTTACCTTAAAATATTTTTTTTAAATTGTCAGAAGGAACTGATAATATTGCCATATATTGTAATATATATGTCACGTAGATTGGATATATTACAAAACCTTTCTAATTTTCAATAGATATTTTTTAAAAAATAAATTTTTGCTAAAATGACAGGTTGGCCAAGACAGTTTCATTAGGGGAATGTGGTTGGTTGATTGTATGGCTAGCCTAATTATAATGCCATTTGTGAATTTTAATATGAAGACGTGTGTTGATATATTTTTTGCAACTTGCGTTGATAATTCTTTGATTCCTTGGGTTTTGTAAAATGACTGTTTGATTGTGGTTATGTGCATTCGTTTAATTTATGCATTTAAAATAATACATATTTTATTTCCTCAGCAAAATCTATTGAATATGCGAGAATTGTAAAATCATTGGAAGAAACCGAATCAGACTTCCGAATAGGAAATAATTTTTGATGTACTGCGTGAGGTATGAAATGTTTCCAGTAAGGAACATGCTTTTCCAGATTAATTTGGTGTTGTGTAATGAAGGTCAACCGAAATGTTCGCGATTTAACAGAAATTAAATGTTTTTATACAAAATGTGTTACACGGGTTTTACACTTTTTGTTTGGTGTAATCAAACATACACAGTAGACTTTGATGTGTAAGAGTAACATCTAACATTTAGTTTATTCATGCGATATGAAGACATCTATTTTTTTATTGAAATGTTTTATTTTTTAATATATTACTACATGTATCAATAAGGTATTTATCAGAGCTTCAAATATTACTCAAACAAATTAGAAATGGCCCATTGATATCATTGTTTTTATTTGCAGATTTATTTTGGAATGAATCAAAGCATTGTATGATTATATTTAGAAAATCACACTAATAATTATGATCCATTTCCAAAAAATGTATACACATAAATAAAATTAGCAATGAACTATTGACAAATCATGTATTTTTTACAATAAATTATGTTTGCATTAGTATATCTCACAGTCATTGATAATTTGTCACATAAGATTTCTTTTTATTGCCTAGCAGATTCCTCAGGAAGATGTAAGAAAATTTAACTGTAATAATAAAAGTCAGAGACTCGTGTATTTCAAATAATGTCTCAGGGTAATCATGAATTATATTGAAACCATTGTTATCCAATTACTATTCTTATTGTATATAATACTAAAAGTATCACTAAGATTTATGAAAACTTAAGAGTATGTATAATTTGTCTTTTTTTCTTTTTTAAATCAAAATCGGATCAAGAAATTCCATGCATATCCTCAATATTACTTACTTATCAGTCATATAAGTCGAATTTTACTGGCCACTGTAGAAAGATATAAATATTTAAAAGTACCAACAGACTGTTATTCTTTCGTGTTTAATATTCACAATGCTCTCGAGCTTAGCAAATTGAACACTTAATATATAGATATGTACCAGACATACATACGTTGTCATAGATGAACAGTACACTATAAAACAAATGTCTAACTATAATATATTTGTACAACCAGTAGAACCAAATTATTACATATGAGAATCATGGAATGTACATACTACACCAATAGTAATTTATTTTATGCAGTTGTGAAAGAAATGTGTTGCACATTTGGCAATATTTAAATTAATATTCAATCTATTTGTTTTTCACTGGCTTTGTACCGTGCAAATATTTCCTCTTAATTTTAATTGATGAGTGCTTTTGTTATAACGTACATATTAAGATTATTTTACAACTTTATATATGAGTTCTCTTTGTTAAATAATACATATAATTAAATTAGTTTTATTTTCTTAAGCAATGCTTCATTTGAATTGTTCGACATATTCTAATTTAAGATATTTTTCTTAAGAAAAATGTTACCATAGCAATATTTTGAACACTATGTTTGTATATTTTAGTATTAATTCAGTTGTGAATTTAGTGTTAATAATTTACGCAGTTTAATATGAGTTACAAAACTGAACTGTTGTATTACTTTAATTTTCTATTTTGTGAAATATACTTTTTTACATCGTTCAAAATACTTCATTGAATATGTCAAATCAGAATAATAAAATAAAGAGATTTGTAAGGTTAAACAACTGAAAAATACATTACTAGTTACCGACATTTTACAATATACATTGTAAGCATTTAATCAAGTAATAGAAAATGACACTAGAAATAACATTTTGCCAATTATGTGAAATAAAAGTTTAAATGAATATCCCGATGTGTTAACGATTGATACACTATTATTTAAATAATTTAATAAAGTGTCCGTATTTATTTATTTAACTTAATTAGATGTTTATTTTTAAAAGGAAATTTGGATTAGTTATTATTTTCATGGGTTAAAAAAATATTTCATGTCAATAAATAAAATTGATTTTAAATCATGGACATATTATGTACATTATAGTAAAGCAAAATTATTAATCAAATGCTGAATACAGGCTTCCAGGTAGTTCTTTTTGGAATTGTCCATTTTTTTAACGAGCACAATGTGTTGCCTTTAATCAGACACTACCATGAATATTGTTAAGCTGTAAAAATAGATTTAATGTGTTTTGATATTAATAACAGTTGTATAATCAAAGAAGCTCATTTATATAAAGAATTGTGCTCAGCTGTGTGTTTTATTTTATTCCCTGGAGGTCTGAGTTTGGGAAGTGAAACATTATATTAAAAATGCTTCAACTTCAAATGCTAGGTAAACAATATCTGATTGTTGAATAATGATTTTATTAGAGCATTTGTGACTAAGATCGTATGTGCTATTCTGGGTTCATAAGATTCTGTTTTCGAACTCGAAAGAGTAGGAAATATTTCTTACTGTATGATGCTCCTTGAACAATGTTCAAGAAGTTGTGGTTTTGTTAATCACAACATTTCAGCTGTCCGATTTCAAAACCTAGTAACAAACTTTTTAAGGTAACTTTTTTATTTAAAATTTCCAGTTTTGTTGTTACTGTGTACTATACACTAACTATTGATTTTTTGTGTGAAATCAGTATCTCATTGGCAACTTTTCAAAATTTCAAATGATTATTTTTACATTTTTTTTATCACCATATTTTTAAAGTTTTTTCGAATTTGATTACTCCCAAAGTGGAGCATACGGATCTACACAGTGTGAAGATATCCACTTCGAAAATGATGTATTATATGGATCTCCGCTGAACGTCTTCACAGTTTATTTTTCATGAGAATTGTTTGTCACACAATTTTATACTTAACCCAATGGGCATTCATTTCTAAATTTTTGGATTTTTTAAAATCTGACAGATGTGGGAATCAAAGCTGCATTTGACGGATTATTAGGCGCACACGCTAACTATCTACACTACCGGGGAGAATGAGAAAAAAAACAAGGTGAAATCCATAAAATTCGCATAATAAAGGTTTTTTTAACTTAGTCATGGATATATTCTATTTTTCAAAACTGCCAACATCAAATATTCAAGTTTTAAAATGACAGAATGCATTATCAACAATAAGTTTCATTTGTTCATTATTTTTCTAACGTGTGTGGGTGTGTTATAGATTCCGATGATTTCCGTCTTTTTCTGCAATATTCAGTATTTTTTAAATTATTTAAATTTTTATGGAATATGTTAATAAAGGAAAATAATAAGTCCATCGAAAGATTACAAAAATTAAAGTTCCGTCGCGTCCTCAAACACTAAATAATGTCAGATGAAAGTGGTGACACTAATAATATAAGTAATAAGTCGCCGCCACCAGAAACTACTTCCAGCAATGAAGAAACTATAATACCGAAAGGTGAGATGGTTATTTTGAAATAAGCATGGTAAATGGGAGATGTGGTTGCGGTTCACTTTTGCGGTTAGGAGTAACATTGACATTTCGCTTACGCATGTTAATCAGCCGACTGCCTACTCATATTTTAATGTAATAAAATAATAAATCAATACAATTATAATTTCGATTCCTGTATTGGTGTTCCATGACGCGTGCTCATAGATTCATTGACTCAGCCCTATAAAAGTGTAAGATTATAATGGTACAAAGTAAGGATGCAATTGATCGTTGCAAGATTAATCTCGCAAGTTTAATAACATTTGTTATACTTTTGAACAGATTATATCAAAAGGGCCAGTGTGGTTCCAAAAATGTGGTTTCTATTTTCAACTTCACTAGAAAGAATATGCAATTTGTACACTGCACGTAATATGGAAGAATGCTGAAAAGGATGGAAATCTTTTTACAATCAACAAAGCAACAGCAGCGATTCATCTTTAGAATGAATTAGGCCACAGTACATAATAATAAATAAGTAGCATATTATTTGCTAGTTTTACAGTGTAAAAAACTTTAGTGAAACAATTTTAGATAGATTTGAAATATAAACTGCCAATTTTAATATTCCTCCAAATATCTGAGGTGGACATGTGACGATAATTTGGTCTGCAGCAATAACTAGAATATCTTAAATATGGTAAAGGAAAATTTAGTTGAAGATAACATGAAATGAGTGTTATTTATATAGTAATATTTGTATGACATCATCTATCAAAGCAGAGATAATAAATATTAGTAATACACTATATATGAGTTGCTGAGTTGCAAAAAGCACTCTGGGTTGACTAATGGTAAAGGTAACGTTAAGCATTCGAAATTAAGTTAAGAATTGAATAAATCACAGGTTAGCAGTTTATAGTGGAGTGTGCATTATATATTTTACTAGAAGTGTGTTGACTGTCATCATTGCGATAGACCAGAGAATCTTATCAGTTGTGTTTGAATATCGATTTTGGCAATTGAGATTTTTTAAGAAGGTTTGAGTGAAGCTTGTATGTATACTACACTCTAAATGAAAAAATTTAAGTGTATTTTGTATGTTTATTTACCCTAAATAAATTCAGATATGTATTAGCCTATTGAAAAAGAACTAGAAACACATCCAACAAAGAAAATGATTTGGTCAAAGGAGTGGGTGAAACTTTTTAAACTTTATAAATGGGTTATGAAACACTCCAGCGGCATTGCTATAATAGCTCGCATGTACTAAGTATTATCAATCAACCCATTGTTTAATAATCCGGACATAATGTCTGAACGCTAGTGTCCCTTATTTTCAGCCTGCATTCAACTGGCAGAGAGTGGGCAGGATGGGGTGCCATCTCGTCTCCAGCTTCTCTGCGATCGCTTGACGGAGCAAACCCCTATCGCATTCCTCATTGCTGCACTTCAGTCCCTCATGCTAGAAAGTGGGTTCTTGCTACCGCAACTTGAAATCTCCCATGAAGAAGCTCGGCAAATATTGAATTCTGATTTAATAATTCAGCGCGAAATATCAAAAGATGGAAAAACTCAAACATTTATGTTCACTTTGCGAGAGGTTTATGGATGTGAATGCAAACTGATGATCACCACTATGGGCGACGTGCTTTTGGTCAACTCATTTACAGATTTGCCTGTGGCTGCTTACAGTTTAGTTCTACCTATTAAATATTATGTTCCGCGTCCTGATGTCCCGTCACTCCATGAAAAGTACGATCATCTTGATGAGTTGTCTTTAACATTCAAGAACTCTGTTGCCACACCTGTGCGTGCGGCGATACTTGCAGCTAATGGCATCGCAGCTGCTAGTCTGCTAGGTCTTCCGCCTGAAATATTGAACAATATTCTTGAATATTGTGGTCCTATTAATGTTTGCAAAATTGCTCAGACGTGTCGAGGCTTGTCAGTTATCACCAAGGAGCAGCGTCTTTGGTTTTATTTTGTCAAAAAACATTTTCCAAAGCAGGCTGCTAATGTTTCACAAAGTAAGGAAGTGGATTGGATGAAAGAATACCAGACAGGTTTTACATCTATAATTAAGATTAGGACAAAAAACAACTTTTCTCAAATTTTCCGTGTCTCCAATTTAAACAATAGGCCAGCATCTTTTAACCTTTTTGAGTCGTGACCCAATTTAAGGTAATGGTTTTGTTTTCGTGACTCACGAATGTATAAATAAAATAACACATACAAACAAAAAAAAATATTTTGATAATACAAACTACAGTATTGGTAACACCATTAGATATTGTTAATACGAACATTGACTTCATCAAATGAGAGTTCATCAAATCTTGGTATTATATAATATTATATCGGGAAAATATTTCGCGACCCAATTTTGGATTGAGACCCATTAGTTAAAACTGCTATAAAAGGCACTTGTTAGAAGATCAATAAATATCTGTACATCCAAATGTCTGTAGGCTTAAGGCGATCTTCCTATTTATCATACTGGACAATGTGAAAGTTTATTAGTTGTACGAAGAGAAATTTTTTGTAATTTTGATGAATGGATTATCGTTTTAATAGAGTAAAGATATGTTGAATATTTCTTTTGATGAATTTGTTGACTCTTCTTTTTATTTCTAACCAATAAATGCTTTATGGTGCTGTGCGGTGATGGAAAATTTGCAACGGTCTAACTAAAATTTAAATGCTATCTTACATGTAATTCTATTGAGCTAGATTACCCCAATTATTGTATTTATTGCAGCTTATTAGTTATTCCACCAAAAGTCCCTACTCAGTGTACATGTTGCTTACAATATTGTCATCCCTAATATTTTTTAAAAATAATATTCCAAATTTATTATGCATTTTCGAAAGCAGTCAGTACTTTTGTGAAAAAAAGAACCTGTGATATCATTAGAAAACGATTTGGTAAACTAAATAATAATAAAGTTGATAAAATTTAGAAAACTGTTAAAATTTTATCAAAAATTAACCATTTTATATTATTTAATTCACATATATAACATGTTTTATTGATAGAAATACTTTTCCCATCAAACTTGGGAAGTAAAATATTTTCAAATTATGAGTAATTCGAAGGTATTATTTTATCATTAATTATTAGGGTTATCCTAGCATACCAATAAAGCTATTTTTTTATTCAATATTTAACTGTACTATTTATTATAATATACATAGACAATAAAAAGATAATTCATAAACATTTTTTCTTTTATTTTACTATCTGTGCTTTCTAAAATATTTATTATGTTGGCGATTTACAAAGCTCAACATATAATATAATGTTAAATTATTCTTAGATATCTGTTTACAGTGACTCATAATTTATTGCAGAAAATGGTAACATTTAAAAATAAACAATTATCATGTTTCAAATAATTTCACATGTTTGAACCATTTACTGATTCCAATATTTCCTATAAGATGTGAAGTTATCCAATATTATAAAATTATCTGTAATATTGAACATTGAACACATTTCAGTGAAGTTACTGTGGGTATTATTATAATATTTACAATATGTACTACTGATATGATTTTTATTTTATGAAAATTACGATATTTCATTTTGTATTTATATAATATTGCATTGATAATGTTTAACTCACTGTAACCATCTGTTACGTGATAATTTTAACTCTACTGGATATAGATAGAAGCAATAGAAGACAATACACTGTCTTCACGATTAGTTTTTAGGTATTTTTATCATGTGTTTGACTTGTTACAAAATTACGCTTGATGAAAAAATTTTGTAGGATTTCACAACGTTCCAGACATCTGGAAATACAATATATTAAATTTGAGCAGTATTCAATTAAATATCAACTGATTGACCTTTAAAAATAACCAGTGTCTAATTTTCTGGTATAAAACATATCACTTCCCAGAGATCATAGTTTCCATACAAGTAGTGTATGAAAAAATTTCTAGTGGTAGGTATTTGAAAAAAGGTCATCGAAGTAATATTACATGACTTCCCAACATTATTTGATGAATTATACGAAAAAAGTATGCAATAGAATAATTGTTATTGGTGTATTCTGTAATAATTATTTACTTATGTTAACAATCCTATTCTGTTCATTCATGTAGATGGGTTTGGGCTCATCTTGCATATAATTTTGCATCAAATTTAATTTTGATTACTATATTATAAGTCTTCATTTAATACACTAGTTATATTAATAATTATTAGTAGATTTTTTAATATTAATCCATATTTGGAGATTATATTTTTCAGCTTAATATTTGTATAAAGCTTTGTATTTTTTATCAGAAAAGGCTCGTAAAATTCTTTCGCTATTTTCTTCTTTTGCTTCTTTTTTCCTAATATACTCGTATACCATAATATAGTATGAAAAAGGTAAGTTTAAAAAATATATTACTTACAGGAGTAGCTTAAATATTTAACAAAGCTGAAAACATGTATAAGTATCTACCAACCAAAATTAAAACAAATCGATCATAGACAAAATCATTTAAAAGTATTTTTGATAAAAAATGTGGAGTATGTGGTTTTCCACAACCTGAGCATTTCTTTTTTTTTTCAGCTTTGAAAGCATAAAGCATATTGATTAGACTAAGTCAATCTTTAGTTTGTGGAAATTACGTTTGAAGTAAATGTGTTACCATTGTTAAATCCACTCATGTACCTATATCTAAAACAGCCGATTGCTGTAGCTTAGAGATGATGCAGTATTCGACAATTCTAAATGGATTTGAGTCCCAGCTGATCAAATTTTCAAATTATATCTTTTCAACAATTTTCCAATTTATGCAGATTTTTTTTATAAATGATAATTTTTTCTCAGTGAGAGTTTATTGATTTTTATAATCTTTCTGATTGGTGGTATTTCATAAATATGTAATTTATTATGAGAAAATGGGAAGTTCGGAATGTGTAAATTAATAATGGATAAACCACAGACACGGATATCCGACGGATACTATTGTAACAGTAAAAACTTTTTGGTATACAGTGTTACCATATAAAAATTAAATTGCAGAAAATGGAAACGCTGTGGAAGACAGAAAATCGAAGGCTGATGAACTACCAGAACCAGTCGCCGATGGAAGTAAATCGAATGGTAAAATGGGTAAGTCGGCAAAAATACAATTTGACATAGACAAATCTTCATGTGGCGTTTTGACGCTATACGTCGAATATACTGTTATGTATCAATTTCGAATTTTTTGCCTTTATTTTCAGGAGCGTTTTATTTTCGGTTCATTAACAAAATCTGGTTTTACGTTTCCCTCTACCTTGCAACTTAGGTCAATTCTACACAAGTTAATACGTACTAGTGTGTACATGAACGATGTGAAATATAAAACTTGACGATCTTTTATACTTGAATTCGATTACCATTAAAACAATTATACAAGGTAGCTACTTAACTTGCAATTGCCATTAATTTACGTTTTTATCGGACGATTTTCTTAACTACATGTACATCTACTAAGCATGTAGAATTCATTTTACAAGTAATTTTAATTATAGCGTGAAAATATTTTTTTCATTTCGAGACATACGGCTAATACGAAGAGCATCAACGTAAAGATTTATTTTGACGGAGTTCACCCAACGTGCTAGTTATCTGTGTCTGGGATTGCAAGACGAAATCTTTTTTTTCGAATTTTGAATTCCGAAAAAAAAGAGAAACCATACTTCTGAAACGAAGTAGTTTTTTTAGATAGCGTGACAGCTAAAAAAACGACATCTTGAATTCTCGATCTATTTTTGATATTCAAACAAAAAAGAAAATGGATGTCCCTCCTACTCATGTCTTTATATTTATTGATTTTTGTGCAACTATTTGTCTGGAACCCGCAACATTCTTTATCACGAAATTGCACGTACTATGCGCCAGCAAAATTTTCCACCGAGAAGAGTGTAATACTATTTTTTTATAGTTTTCAGTTGTTCTTTGGTATGCTTATATTATGTAGATACTGTATGAAATACGAAGTTTTACTGCATAGCTAATGCCGTTTTATAACATATCATTATTGCACTAAAAGCAGATACATTATAATTACAAAATATGAAATGCTGCAAGACCAATGAGCTTATTCGATGTATATACAACAACGTCTAATTCAATTATTTTTTACATTGTTAGAATTGTGTAATACGATATTGGTACTAAATGAGAGTTTATGTTCGTTTGGCGTTAAAATGCTATCTAAGTCGCGTATTCTGTACAAGTATCATTACTTAATTGACCCTTTCTGTGTATGTTGTGTTAATTTGAAATGTCAGTAGATATAATTTTAATATAATAAAAATGATGAATATCATAATTATGCAAATAAAATGAGAATTTTTTGGGCTAGAAGTTCGTAAAATTCTGCAATATTACTGGATCCTCTTTGAACTTTGGATCCCGTTTTATAAATGTTTTTTTCTGACAGTATATGTATACTTATATATGCTGTAATTGACTCTACTATATTCGCTACCTATACGGAGCATACGGCCACCACGTGACTCCTCCAGGATTATTTGTCGCATCCACGCATCCTCCCAGGTCATACCAGCACCCCTTAGCTCCGCTAAGTACATCCTATGGAGTACTACAAGTTGGTGGAATCCCACTGGTCGGGAGAAAAGACAAGCAGGAACCAGGCTACCTGAAGTCATCCGTAGTACATGCCCCAGCCAGTTCCAGCGCCCGCTTAATAAAGTGTTAGGGTGTTGATTAATTTAAATAAATATCACTAATTTTTATAATATATTTTAGCAAAATATTTACAATTATCGATGTGAATTTTTCACGTTTGCAAGTTTAATTTTCATTTTGTTGTTTCGTCTAATGTTGTTATATTTATTTAGGTCACCCCTTCGAAATTTGTGGTATTCAGTTAGGAGTTATTAAAAGTTGCGGTTTATCGCAGTTAAAACTAGACCACGAGCCATTTGTCCGGGTTAAGGGAATTACCTCCTGTATTTGCTATTATTTTAAGATATTATAAAACATTTGAGCCAAATATTATATATGATTTTTGACAAGTTGATTGCTAGTTAAAATTATTGGATAAAACTATACTGAGAACCAACGAATTTATTAATTTTTATTTAATAAAAGATTTCTTCCAAGAAGAAGATTGAACAGTGAGAATTAAAATACGCGAAAAACATTCCGGGCTTATTTAACGGCTGTCATTTCTGTATGATCGTGATAGGCGCGTTGTCAAAAATGGATCGTTTAATAAATATCGAGACACGGATAATTAATCTTTTGATTTTTGTTTTGTTCTTTTCTTCTGTTCAACGTATTTATTCCAGAGGGAATAATGCTCGAATGATATGCCTTATGTATATTTTTATGTTTATTATAATATTACATAATTTAGAAAAGAAATCGATTCATTTTTATTTATTAACAAAAATTTACGGTTTTGTTTGAAAGATATTTTTAAAGGATTATTATAAATTTATTTTTTATACCATATTCGCTCCCAGGGTGGAGCATATGGATCTACAGAATATGAAGATATCCACCCCGATATAAGAGTATATAGATCTCTGCAATATGACGTCTTGACAGATTATTTTTCACGAGAATTATTTGTCAGGCATTATTCAACCCAATGGGCATCCAGTTCTGTATTATTAGGTTGAATCAAACCCGCATTTTTCGGATTGCTAGGCGCGCACACTAACCTCTATGCGACCTATGGAAGGAAAGAGAAATTTAATAGCTTAACCGTAATCTACTTTTTGTAGATGAACTACAATGAAATCTGTTTAATTTTATATGCGGATTTTCATCAAGAATTTACAAAAAAAACAATGTAATGCAATACAGATTTCACACAATTTGATATCGAAAAGGACGTAACTCTTAATTTAAAAAAGTAGCTTTTATTAGATAATCGATATGTTTATAAATTGATACACGTTCTATCATGTTCGTATGACAGATGTAGGATCGGACCCGCATTCCCCGGATCGCTAGGCGCGCACGCTATCAACTACGTTACCGGGAAGACGATTTTTTATGAATTAATATTTTATTTTACTTGAAACATTTTAATGTATTCATGAAAAACGTTTGATATCCGTAGCGCGTAATTTTATTCATCCCTATTTTTGATGCTACATGCTTGTTACAACCGACGAAATCCCTCGACGACGAAAAGCGAGAAGCCAGGACCAAACAACAAATATCCCCGTTGGGAAATTCGAGTTTTTACAGCGCAGCCTCCCGACAGGTGCGCGCGCAGATTCACCATCTGATCGGGTGAACTGTGTTGCCAGAACTAACGATTCTTTTGCAATATTATAGGAATTTTTATCACGCTAAGTTTCCAGAAAGTCTGCACTTTAAGCGTAATTAAGGGATGCTGGGATGACCTGAGAGATTGCGAAATGGCTGACGGGTGCGCAGATGTGATATGATAAATACGGCAGAAAATTGATAAAACAAATTTTATTTATTTCGGTTATTAATATTTTCCACCTGAGCAAGAGCTAGTTTAGATGATTAGTATTTTTAAATTTTCCAACGTAGGAACTCTGTCGGTGGACCCTTCCTTTTCTTTGTTAAATTATATTTGCCTTTATCGACTTAATATATTTAATTTATATCTTTTTTGTACGAAATATAGTGATATTAATTAAAATGTTTACATTAATTTAGCAGACCCTTCTTGATTATATTTAAAAACACCTAGGGTCATACAGAATTTACGAAATTGCATGAGTAAATGGCACCAGTTTAAATTAAAAATGCACGATTAGAAAACAATAAATTCCAACATTCAATATTGTCGAAACAAAAGAAAAACGGATTTGAGAATCGTGTAATATCGATTAGAATTGATAATCTTGTTTAACGCCATTATCAATACGATCTTTTGCTTGAAAGATTTTTTTTTGCACAGTGGCATGTGGGTTTTATTGTAATTACCGAAATCAGTCCAATTAAATCCAAAATTTCTTCTTAATGCTTACTAATATAACGTTATATGGTTGATAGAATATTGTCTAGTAAATTCAAAAAATAAACATTCGAAACAAACGTCAGTCTGTGTTTCAAAATATTGTCAGTAATTTCGTGTAGTGTGATAGTAATTCGTGTGTTACGTTAGTTTGCAGAGATTTCAGGCATGTGATTATGGACGGTCCCGCCCAAAAATTAAACGCTATCACTCGGGAATGGCTAATGAGTTTGGGGAAAAAATAAAAGGGTGGTCTGGCAGCTTTACGAACAGCGAATGTCAGTCGCACCTCTTCCTTAGTCGACGCACGAGCCCCGCGTATCTAAAAGCTCTGATCCTGGCTTTGAATTTTTGAATTAAAGACCTCGTGAAGATCGCGTCTCGTGGCAGGTCCCACGCCTCCATCGTCGTTTCGTGATTGTCTTCCGTTTCCGCGAACCTCTGTTAACTTTCGCGTAAGTTTTGAGACGTGGACACAACGCAGGTGTGCTGAAATCTTAAATTGGTGCACGCTGTGAATAATTTACGTTTGATATCATCTCTCGTACACATTGACATCTTTTCGTTTGTTCTCTCGCGTATTGCCAGCATGCGTGAGATTTGAACCGAATTTTTACAGTTTAACTAAATAAAACACGCGTCAACTGATAACTTTGTTTCTTGTGATAACATGCAAGTTTATATATTTAATTATCCGTCTACTAAATAACATCAGTCTGAGTTGAAGTGTTTTAATTTAATATATAAACAATAAATAAATATAAATTACTGTTAATAGAAATTCGTTGCTGTTAATAGAAAAATACGTAATCTTCTTTATAAAATTATCAATTCAGTAAATATATCTTTTGAATTATTTAAAATTCAATCAAGAAGACGTCTGTCTCATTGTGTGGAAAATATCTGTTTTTTTAAATCATTAAATCAGTTTAGTGTTACGTGCATTTACTTGAAAATTATCTAGTGTGACAGTCTAGTGTTGAAGTGTTATTACAAAATAAAATAGTTTTTGTGTTTTGTGATTTTTGAAATTTGAATTGTAATATTCATACTCAAAATCATTCGAGTGATTCTTTATTTAATGTACAAAATTCTCTGCTGACATCCCCCAAGTTACAATCATTCGGAAAATTCACAAGTTTGATGACATCAAACGGGTCGAGGAGGAGAACCTCACAACGGCTCCAATATATGTGATAAGCTCGAGTGAGCGCTACCCGAACGCGAGAGAAAAGCAGCCGGGTTCGTCGAGTGAGCGCTACACTGAACGAAGGAAACTATCGGAAACCCCTGACTATCACAGGGAGCTCGAAAGGAGGGGGAGTCATCTGTCGGATTGGTGCTGCAATGTGGTGGCCGTGAGTCGGTACGGCGCTGATGACGGGTTTCCCATCAGGGTAGGGGCCTCGGGGCACTACGAAGGCACCCTGGAGTCCCCCCAGGGCGCGCGCCGTGGCCGGCTGGAGTGGCCACATTACTATGGTTCGATGCTCACACACAGCCATTCCGATGGAGAGTTCCCAATATACTCGCAAGGTAAATTGCTCATTAATTTCACTAGTCGGTACTCATTTACTTTTAATACTTATCTCAATATTTGCATTACTAGGAATCAAAATAGTAATCATAAGTATAACTTCGAAGGCACGACAGCAAATTTCCAACATGTAAATTATCGTTAACGTAATGATATTACTCAAAGTTAAACATCTTGGATCTGGTTAGGTTACGTACTGAATTTGCTTCCAGAGACCTTAATGCCTTCCCTACATAGAGAGTGACTCGACAACGACGACAGCGTGTGACCAATCACAGCGACGACTGCCTTGCTTTGATTGGTCAGATGGTGTCGTCATCGTCAAGTCGCTCTTTTTGTAAAAAAGATATAAATCTTGCCTCTTTTCATAACTGGCGAAAGTCCGTTGTCCTGGAAGGCCGCCGAGTATTATCGATAGAAAGTATATTAGACATGTTAAAAGAAAAGAAGTTATGATTTCTTGTCAAATCCGGTCGTGAATATTTAGTTAAATGTAAACATATTTTAAGCAATTTTGACAAGTAATTTTATTCTTCAAACAAATATAAGTCTTCCAGATTTTACGAATACATCTCATATATTGGCGCTCTGTTTCAATATACAATTGTGTAACGGAACATAAACCTAAGTAATATAATATTAATTAAAATTATGTGGATAAATGTTTTGAGATAACATCCTCAAACATTAAATGTTCTATTTTGAAGCGAGTATCAATGTAATTGTTTTCAGGTTCAAGTATATATTTAATATTAACATCGTATTAAAATTAAATTAATTATTAATATTAATTTCACAACGAAATGATTGTTTGATAGACGTGAAATAAAATTAAAACACAAGTAGATTTTCACACAACCGAAAAAAAGAAAAAAGACGTAACTCTCATTTTTTTTCAAAATATGTTCTTTTCGATGTTTAAAATGTATACAAATAATACACGTTCTATCAAAAAGGTGTAATCTGCAAATGATAAATTATTTTCTAAATTTAGCTTTTAAGCTTGAAAAAAATGATGGTCTGCAAAATTTGCGACCAGAATGAAGGACATTCATCTCATCAAATTTATTGGCTTCTTTTAAATAACTTATTAAATAAACATCAGATTGGGTAAATAAAATGCCGTTTTTAGTCTTTGTGTACTTCAAGGTTGTGCCTATTTAATATTTTAACTTTGGCCCAAAATTATTAAATATACGTTTTTTGTGCCTTCTGTACAATTTGTTTTGTGTGGGCTACGCTATTTTTCCCTTTCACGGTCTATATACATCTCGAAAAGTTCATTTTATTTTACAAGTCGGCCGTACGTATTACGTGTCGCCTGACACACAACACTAATTACTGACTGTAAATTCTGACGACAGAAGGTGATTTTTAGGATCGTTTGCGTTTAACTCCTATTTAATTTTGACCTTCAACTTTTTGACACCTATAACTTATAAAATTCCCTCAACAATTTTTAATTGACACGCAAGCGTAACCAGCTTGCTCTGGAGTATCATTTTGAATTAATAAAGCAGAAGACGTCCAAGCCACATAGTAACAAACAAGAGAAAAACGTGATTGAATTCTTAAAGAAACAAATTAACATTTACTATAAATTTTATATTATTAAGACTGTTTTATGAAATTTAAATACTTACATGGGATGCATTACACTTTTCTTGATTATTAGATTATTGAAAAACGTACCACTTTAAAAGTTATTGAATATTTTGTGGGTGTTAATTAAATTTTTGGTCGTTTTGTGCTTGGGTTTTTATTAATATTATATTAGTATTTTCCCACAAAACATCGGAGTTGGTTATATTTAGTGTATATTTTATTTATAAATATGACAATATGTCGATACAATACATTACAACAGTAAATATTTACATGTATTGAAAAAACTTGTGAAAGTAGCTTTATGATAAAACTTTTAATTTAGAATAGGTATTGTCACAAATTTATTTTAACTTAGTAACCTTATATTTAAATTTCGATGCCGACAATGTTAAATCCACACGGACGTTTTGCATATATTATTTTTTGTAAATTGTTAGTATGCAGGTTAGAATAATGCGATTACTTCTTCTGGGTGTATACTTTTCATTGGGTGTTTTTGCCATATTAAAGTATTTATGTTTCCGAACCATTTTATGCAATAAAATGAAAAAATTCAATGTGCGGTATGTACTTTTTCTGCTTAACTATATTCAATTGACCGATAAATTGATTTTATTGCTATAATATAGTTATTGATATAATATGTCTCCCCAGTTAGCGTAGTTGGTAGCGTACTCGCATAGCAATCCAGGGATGCAGCACCGTGTTATTTTGACACCATGTAAAAAGAGAGTTCGGTGTATATGCAATAACTTAAGAAGAGTCTTATGAGTCGTTAAAAGTGACTTCACGTTACTGATTATTTGTGCATATCAATGCAATATTGAGGTCTATTAAATTTCTCCGATAGTAGAGAGGTTAGCGTGCGAGCTTCGGATACAAACATGCGAGATTGGGTGCCCATTTGGTTGTGCATTTGCCTGGCAACCAATTTTTGTGAAAAATAATCTGCCAAAGCATGTATTCATATTGAGGAAATATTAATTAGACACACCCTCAAGTTGTGATGTCGAAAAGCCATCCATTTCATTCTACGGGAATGTCCCAGTAATCGATGCAAATTACAAAATACTTAATGACCTTAGTATGTCACAATAGAATGCTGTAGTTTGAATCTATGCATATATTAAAAAAACCTCATTTGGTGAAGTAATTATGCTTAGAGATCATCACGCTCGCTATATGACGCCACAAGCATTTTAAAAGTGATGCAATTTACTCTTTTAGTAATTAGGTCGAAAGGCCTAATCCCGACTTGGACATTCTTTAGTATTTCTTCTCAATATTCCGACAAAATATATTGTCAGTTAGTCTGTGCTAGTTGCTGACACTTAATACCATTAATTTTAAATAATTGTATTACAAGGTTGATTGAAAGAAAGATGTAAAAAGCTTTTTTCACACTAAGTAGATTCTGTCTTTAATGTGTTCCGTTTTATTTTGTCGTAAGCAGCGAAGCTTAAAGTTTGGTGTTTCTTTTTTGTCGTATTTATACCTATCGGGAAATTCCGTTAAATCTCACCTGTATTAGAAAAGACGACGCCATTTTGTTTCATTATTTTGTGTAACCACTCTCGTAATGCTTATTTATTCTGAGATTTCCCATTCTCGCCCACCGTGCAGTTTTCCTTTTTCACGACGTAAATGCCATGTATTTTGGTAACGTTGATATTTTCACTTTTGCGAGCTCTAAATAAGCTTAAATTATCGTGTTTTTTCGTAGTATTTTTCAGTTTAATCGCCTTGTTGTTTAAGAATGAATTTATATTACAAGACTGCCGTGTAAATTATGTACGCAAACCAATGGCGAAGATTGCCTTTGGAAGGATTTAACGTGGGTTTCAGAATATAGTAACCTTTGGTAGGTTGTTTTAAATTAAATTATTTCTATCAATAAATTCCCATTTTTCTACGGTAGACGAAATCGATGAAGTCTTAAAATTCACAACGTAAAACTGTAATTTCATTACTATAATATTTAATTTTAATAACGGCTAAATTGAATCTTTATATTAAGTACGCTAATTGAATTCAGATCCCGGTGGAGGAACAAGAAATAGTCATCCAAGTATTTTTTAATTGTTTAAATATATCCAAATGTGAAGAATTTTTAATAAATTTGAGATTGTTGTCCGATTCAAATCTAAAATAGTCAATTTATTACGTTAAGAAGACTAAGCTAGGAAAGTCATATTGCAAGAAGTATTAAATATTTAACTCTTATTGAAATATATGTGGAAAACACAGTTGTCACTTAGTTTTTAAGCCTTCTCTGTATAATGTAGATGATAACGTTAGAAAAAATAAGGAGAGCGTAGGCAAGGGATGACTGGAGAGAGAGATTACTTCGGATAAAGATACTTATGATTATGAAAAGAACGGAAGAAAACGAAGATTTGAATGTGTTCATAATAGATGTGAAATTTTTTTGAAATATATATCTGAAATGAAGATTTTATTATTCATACGTTTCTGTATCTTTTTTATTGTTGGATTGTTATTCAAGCTAGTGTTAGAACTTTAAATATATTTACGCGCTAGGATAATCAATATGCTTTAGATTTCGATGAAAATGGAGGTACAACTATCTAATTGTTAACCGTCGACAAAATGTGAATGATTAAAATAGGAAAAATATTGTCATTTTATAATGTTTACTTGTTTTTTTATAGGGGTTATTAAAAAAGAACTAAGTATCCATTAAAAGCACATTACAATCCATAGCCTCGACCGAACTTTAAAAAAATCGTTCACTTTAATACTTTAGAACCTAAAAAGCTGTGGCTAGACTTTTTTTGGTCATCATTGTGAAATAATAAATTTATGGGGACAAGAGAGCTTTCTTTCAGTTGGAAAATAATGTTTTCGATCTAAAAGTGCTACGGATGGCGTAGAGGCACATATTTATTTTATCGCGTCGCGTCTACAATGTCGATACTGTTTCTACAAAAACCTTTTTCACTCTAACTATTATTGGTTTTTTTTTGTGTATATAATTTTTTTTTTATATAAAAAGTGCTCGTAGACATATTTTTAAATTGCCAAATGGAATAAGCTGTATTTAAACCTACTGCGATTAAATAAAAAATATTACCAACAAAACCATCCATTCGATTGTGGAAAGGAAAAAAACGTGACCCAGAATTTTTTTGAATGTCTACAATTCGATAATCATAATTTATACAACTTAACACACATTCTATCAAAAGGATTTAAACTGAAATCACCGAAATAGTGTCTAAATTTAGATTGACAAAGAATAGTCCATGAGATTTGCGACCAGGAAAATGGACTTCTATCTAATCAATTTTATTGGCTTTTCTTAAATAACTTATCAGATTGAGTAAATAAAACAGCGTCAGTATTTACTATAATCTTTGTAATGTTTTGACTTTGACCAACATTATTGAATAAACGATTTTTTTTTTGCTTTCTGTAATATTTGTTCTATGTAGGTTACGATCGTTTTTTCTTTCCACAATCGATCTCGTATAAGAAACAACTTTAATTAGTATTTTTAAATGATTATATTCAATTAAATTTTGTTGATCTAATTCTTCTGCAACTGGAAACACTGTAATTATAAACGTAATTAATTGTCTTACAGTGATAATTACTTGACAAATATATCCGTAATCGATTGTTAGTGCCCTACATTCGTGATTTATTTGGGTAAGTGTCAATTAGATATTAATCGTAGCAATCAACGGATAAAACTGTTTTCATAGCGGATGTAGTATGCCATTGAATATTAATTGTTGATGACTTCAGTCGGTTGGTTGCGCGCACTTGGATCGCTCCGCTGAGAATATGCCCGAATAAAATATTTAATTTTATAGTGAACTGAATTTCACTGCGAGTGTCGGGAGCCAGGGACCTGATTAATAATTTAACGTACGAAACGTGTTCAAGTCAATGTAAACAGTAAATTTATATGATTATTGCCGAATATAATATGGAAACAACGCAAGTATTACTATACATTTCGACTTTGGAAAGGAAAAAGGACGTAACTCACATAGAACAAATTTTACAGGAGAAACAAAAAACGTCCATATGATTTTGGGCCGAAGTCAAAATATTAAATAAACATAATCTTAAAGTACGTGAAAACTAAAACTAGTGTTTTATTAACCCAATCTGATATTAACCTTTTGAGTAGTATGGATATACATATACGTCCGTCGCCTTGTTTTCAAAATCATTCTTTCATTTTTTCATAAAATATTATTTCTATTAATATAAATGCAAGATAGATTTATCAATGATATGTGGAAATCGTTATAATCATATTATTTATTTTTTGGCTCGAAAAAAATACGTAAACATTACGAAAAAAATTAGTAAAAAAAGAGTTAACTTCAGAATTAAAAATTTCGCTTATCTCTTTCGATAATTATTATGTTTTAGAGAAATTGAAAAATTATTTGTGTCTTTCCGTTCGAACTCGATCTCAAGTGCTCCTTTGATTTCGAAATGGGAGCGGCTACATGTGGTAATGTTATACACATTCATGCCAATTCGGAACATCTTTCAGTTTATTTTATTCTTTGTTTAGAAATAAAAGAGTATTTTTTACAAAACGGTATATTTAATTAGATTGCTTTATGATACTCGTTGAATGGATAGCGGTGAAAGATTTTAGTGCTTAAAACGTATGTGCATAACAAATTAACTCCCTAATGAATGGGTTAATATTGTAATTATTAACACATATTTGCACTTTACTTTTCGTACCACTCTCTGCTACTAAAATACTTGGCTGTTTATATTTCAGAGATTTGAATCCGCAATACAAGAATCAGATCAATTCACTAGTACGAATACTTATCCACTAACTTCGTTAATATTATATATACATGTAGTTACTTACGTTCACATACTAAGTATGAAAGCAATATTTATGTGACTGACACAAAAATATTTCTGTCCTAATCTCTAACAAAAATTTCAGACTGTAATATTGTAAAAACCCTTTAGATATGACATTTGGGTATTTACATTAATAAAAGTTGGTTGGAAATATATTATATTTTATATGAATTTTTGTGCAAATATTAACTCACTTATTTTTACGTATGTAATATTATAACTAACGGAAGGTAAGCATTGACTATCCGGGACCTTTTTGTATCATTTTTGTATATATTAAGTATGTTAGTTAAAAAAGCATTAAACGTTAAAATATATGCTCAATATACTATGTTTATTATCCGACTTCACCCGCGATGGATTCAAATTCATTATTTATTAAAAATAATTGTATTTATTCTGTTATCACAAAATTGATAATGCTTGACTGTATACTATATTTAGAATCTTTTGTTGATTATCAGCTGTCATATATTAAAAACAGATACTCGAAAATGATTGGCGAATCGCTCAGAACATTTTTTTTTTTGATCAAGTTGAAAGTTGAAAATATTAATCAATAAAAAATTGCAGCACAAATGCACAAATGTCATGTTGTTACTGTTCACCATTTGGTAAGAGTTTTAGTCATACACAGATATACACATATATTGCTGTATTATAGTATAATATACACATAATTTGAGTGAGTGTGGTATATACATACCACCTACTGTGAAGCAGTGGTTAGCTCACTGTGTTTATGTCTTGTGGTTCGATCAAATTCCCCAACTATATATCATAAAACATCATATATACATAGTTTACATAGTCTTATAATATATTATTATAGTTTAGTTTTAGTAGAATTTAAAGAGAGCTTTTTAAATGTATCAGATATAATACTTTAAAAAATATTTACAAACATCACTGATCTGAATTTTGACCAACGGCATTTAAATATTGATTTGTTCATATTTAAAATTGAATTAAAACTCAAAAGTTTTTAATGTCATTACTGTTTATGAAAAAAGAGATACTTAAAAAGTGATTTATTATATATTATACGTACATATCGTTTTTTTCTACATATTGTATATATTATACAGCGTATATTACATATAAGATATCCATATAAGAATCTCTGTATGATGAGATGTAGCTTCACTTAATATAGGCAGTTGAATGTATTTTGTAATTTTACTTGTCTTCGTATGGTTTGCTTGAAACAGAAGCAACTTAGGCTGAGCTTGTCTTGAGCAAAGATATCAAGCTCAAAGGTTAACACGGCCCAAATAAACAAGGCTTGAGTTATGTGGGCTGCAGAACACAAAAGCTTAAATTTTCAAAGAAACCTAAGTTTATTTTGAAACGCATAGTAGATACAATTGATGCTGAATAAAAGCTTTTGAAAATAAATAACAGTAATGATAAAATCGATTTCTACTTGACATTTGGCTTTTTTTTCTGCTGCCATTTGTTTACTTCAAGGGTAATTTTAAATGCAAAAATTAATTTAAAAACTGACCAAAGGTGAAATTCAGTTATTCTTAATATGGCCGGAGACGTATTACTTTAATAGTTGTAAATAACTGCTCGAACTGATAGTTCGCTATTAATAATTGTATATTAAATAATAGGATGTTTTAAATTTTTATTGAAAAATATCTTACATACAGTTATAGTAGCTAGGCAGCTAAAATATTCGTTTTTGGCCGCAAGTTTGACATGCTTAGTCTTGTGGCATTAGAAGCAGATTATATTTAACAGTTACTACAATTCATTTAGTAATTAATGACAATGTAATTATGATGTAAAAAATGAAATATATTTTTAATTGTATTGTTTTTTAAAATAAATACAACAAATTATCGCAAAGTGTAATATGCATATCGACCGTGGAAAAGAAAATACACGTAACCTACAGATTTTTTTAAAAAGTGGCACAAAAAACGTATATTTAATAATTTTGGACCAAAGTCAAAATATAAAATAGACACACCTTTAAAATGTACGAAGACTAAAGCTGGTGTCTTATTTATCAACTTGATATTGCTGCAATTATTTTTTTTTTTAAAATCAATAAAATTGATATGGTAGAAGAT